>VXBJ01005989.1:0-10438 GCA_013400055.1 Nycticryphes semicollaris
GCTTTATTTTTTCTAGTCTAAGCACCTCTTCAGTTTGAAATAAAGGTCAGCACAGCTCAGCTACTTTTCTTTCTTATTAACCTCTCTCTCCAGCTATGTTTAAAGGTATTTGCAGCTTTTCAGAGATTTGGGTGATACCAGTTCCGCGGCTGATGATGAGTAGGAGTGAAAACCCCGAGTGTGATCATTTCTCTGCTCTTTGGTGAGAGAGAGACTCTCCGGTCTGCTGAAGCCTTTTCACCCATGCATTGCTCTCCTAACCCATACAAACACACCATCTATTAGCAGAGATTTCATCAATAGTGTTTTAACCTGGTCATGCATTTGGACTCAACTCTGTAGAATAATTGGGTACTGTGACTTCAAAGCAAATCCGATTTGTATACAAAGGAACATAACTTGACTTTATCAGATTTAAACCTTGTTTTCAGCAAATTTCTGTTCTATTTCTTGACATTTTGAAAACAGCAGCCATTTCTTTGCACAAAAAGCAAATACAGCCAATAACTTCACACCTCACACAAATAAAACCCAAGATTTCTATCATACCACTTGTGATGTACCTGTCTGCATCACTATCTTTAGACTGTTTCTTTCTGACTTAATACAATATTATAAATGCATATACATACCTGAAAAGTCATTACCACCCCAAAAGAACTACTGCAAAACAAAAGGAGGAGAAAAAAAACTGAAAAAGGTAGCAAAACCGGATGATGACATGCTTGCATCTATCTCTGAAAGTCTCCTCAAAAATCAGGTTCAAATTATTTCTCAGGTGTACAGTTTTGCATCCCTGAGAACAAGAAAAAAGAAGAATTAAAACCTGTGGACCTGGGTGAGTGGGAACGAACCATGTTCGCTGGATTTCATAAACTGTGTGAGGCACCGATGTCTCTCATCTCTTTAAAACTTGCTTGCAGTGTCTAGCACAAAGCAATCCAACTACAAGCTGTAGATTCAAATAATAAATAAAAGTTCTGTGTGCACTGATCACTACATGACGTGGCACTACAGGAAGTATCGTAGCATTTCCAATTGTCTGCTGGCTGGACAATGGGGAATTGAGCCAGTGAGCAAGGTGGAAACCTTGTTTAATGCCTGCCAGCACATTTGACTAAGTGGCAGCAGCAGTTGTTCTCCTCTTTACAGTTGTCCCTCTCTGCTGAATAGAACAAGGGCCACTGCACATTAGGTCCTGGTGTATTAAGAAAACCTCAAATGAGCAGCCATTTACGTTCATGTGCTGGACTGCAGTGTGTCAGGAGCAGAGACATGTCCCATTCAGCTATGCTTTCTGCAGTGGCAGTAACATTCTGCAGAGCAGACAGAGCAGGAACTTTCAGTTGCCCTACAGTCAAAATACCTGTTGGTGTTTGTCATCTTCAAGAAACAAGTGTCCTTCTTTTTAGCTAAGCTTAAAAGAGAATCAAGAAAAGACTGGATAGCTGAAGGTTTCTTTGAAAAGAAGAAAATTTGAAATAAATGCTGTATATTCAGAAACTTCTGTGAAACACACACCCCACACAAACCCCACAATTCTCAATAAATAGAAAAAAATCCTTTGTCTTAAGTTTATGAGTTCTGTAACTGCAGGGGAAAGACACAGTAATTGTGTAGGCTACATCAACTAATGACAATTCAAGACTGAAACTAACAGACTCCTAGCCTCATCTCAGTCACTTGAAAGGTATTTCACACTCCTAAGTCTTTTGACCACTATTTGATAGTCAGCTGTTTCTAGCGTGTCACACCTCTAGACAGAGTTGACAACATAAAGCAGGGAGAGCGCTTTTAAGACTGTGAATTACAGATACTGGAAATTTCCCATTTACAACTGGCAAGATGTCAGTATGCAGAAACCAAGTAAAGCTTTTTTTTTTTTTTTTTTTTTTTGCCAATGTAGAGGAGGCAAAGGACAACATCTCCTCTAGAGATATTGCAAATTGCTATTTGATGAAGTTGTCAGATTGCACCAAGTAACCATTCTCTGCAAAGGCATGTTCTGGGGATTTCATCGGCTGCCTGTCACTCAGCAGGACAGCATGTTCCCATGTGTTTAGGCTTCTGTACAAATCACTGGCTTATCTCAAAATGAATGTTCAGCTTGGTAGATTTAGGAGACAGAGCAAGGAAGACTGTATCATCTATGGTATTCCATGGATCTCTACCACACCTGATGGGCAATGTGCCACATTTTTTATTTGCTGCGGATCAGAACTATTTCTTGCTAAACCAATTGCATTCTTAGCAGCTGCTGTGCTTCCAAAAGGTGGAGGGTGCAGCATGAGAGAATGCAATTTCTTTTTCATTTAGTACCAAATACACACAGTGCACACATTTGCTCTCCTACTATGCTTAATGGCCAGTAGGTCTTTTACTGTGTTTATATTTTTACTTTCTCTTTTAGACATCGATTTGAGGAACTCCTCTTACATAGGTACATATCTAGGTTCTTTGACTCAAGCTCTTTGCTACTTCAGCACACCTGTTGTCTGATTGGGCAGAGTAAAATAGATGAATGCTGGCAGCAGCCTTTGGCCTGCCCCGGCAATAACCTACGTTACAAAAAGGTTATTTGTTTTTCCAGGAAATTCATACCTGCATGTGACTGACATACTGACCACTCTTCCTGTGACTTTGTGATGTTACATTTTAGGCAGCAGTCCAAGTGAGTCTACATCTTAAAGACAGTCAGATGTAGTGAGACATCAGATGAAAAAGTACTTACAAATTCCTGGCTATAAAACTAAATTCTCCTGTTTGAAGGAGTCGTATAAATAAGAAGAAAAAAAAAATAGGCACAGCTTCGTTGAAAAATCTCTTCTGGAAACATCCCTTTTTCAGATCCTTTGCTAATTTTTTCTCTCCTTTGACCTTGTAACTAGAACAGGTCGAAATCCTGAGATCCCTGTTATGATGGGGTGGTGGCGAGCTGCTGGCTCGCACAGTGAGTTCAGTTGACAAAAGCTATGAAATGTACATACGTGGGGTTTTGCCTCCCAGAACATTTTAACACCTCTGTCACAACCTTAGTCCCATCTAAACCTTCTTGGAGCTTTCATCACCTTGTCTAATTTTTTGTCAGAGGTCAAGAAGGATCATTTTCAGTAGCCTCCAGACATATTCACTGTTTCTGTAGAATCTACCTAGAATAAACACCACCCATAACATCTCAGTGAAGATCTCAACATCTTTCCAACCACAGCTTCTACAGATACACCATCTCCAGGAGGAAGGCAAGCTGACGTTCTGGCTCTCCTGCTACATGCCCAAATAACTTTTTTAACCCTGCAAAGCCACTTATGTCCTAAATACATTGAAAAATAGCACTTGCCCTTCACAAGCAATGAAGCGTACCCCTAGCGCTAGAGTCAATGAGCAGCAGCAATGGATTCAGCACACAGTTCTACCCTCCACCTCTTCTCCTTTGGTGTACTGTCCATCTTGGTGAACATTCCCGGTATTGCTTGCAAAGGACACTTCTGCAACAAGATAAAGCAAAATGATGCTGTCACATTAGCTGCAACAGTGCACTAAGCTCTGCTGGCTGGAGACGCAAATCAGCGTTTATTAAATAGAAAAAACAGGCACAACTCGGAGAAAAGCTGTCTGTAAGCGTCTTGTAACTCACAGCAGAGTGCTAATAAAAGCATTGTAAACATGACTTGATTGTGCTTTCCAAACAGCTCATTATGGTGCCTGAGCTGTGAAAAATTTCATATGAATGTGAATTTAAGTATTACAATCTATTTAGCATCTGAAGAACCATTCTTGTAAATTCTGTCTTTTAAGAGCATACAGTGTTGGAAAGATATTTGGGAATGGTTAAGTTCGTGATGACGATGCTTTCGTCTCAACAACACTGTTGTCTAGTCTTACCTCCGATCGGTAACTAAAATATCCTTCCTCCCTTAAACAAATTTGAGTTTTTGCACAGACTGTGAAAAGAGTAATTACTCTATGTGTGGAGGACAAATACCCTGCCTGCATATAATGCTATTACGTTAGAATTCCTGCATGGCAGACTCTAAATTAGTGGACTGGAAGACTGAGCCGCTGTTTCTACCCTTTCACACACTCAACTGACTGTTACTTACTAGGATAAGAAATTCTTAGTAGAATGGCTGGATCTGTCTTTCTTTAGCTGTATCGTGTAGCAAAGGGATTTAAGTCAGGCTGACACTGTTTGGAGTGGTTTCCCACAGATAAAACATAGCAAAACTGACTTTGTTGGGACTGAGTGGAAAAGGTCATATTTATAAACCATTAACGTTTTATATATATAGACTCTTTTTCCTTCTCCCTTCAAGATCAATGATGGTGACCATTGTTCAGAGTTTCCATAAATCCTATCAACAGTACAACATATTATAGTAATTTTAAAAGAAATTGTGGAGTACAGATAAGTGCTTCTGCATTTATTTGATTTATCCCCTATCAGCTCAGCCTGAATTTCTCTTCCAGGAAGAAATCTTGGTTTCTCCCAAATTACTTGACATACAGTGGTACAAATTCTCCTCACTTATATTGATTAGTATCTGCCTGACATAGTTCTTCTTGAGCTTACCTTTTCAGTAACAGTTTTCTCTGTATCTCTAGAACACCCTTGTGCACAGCAGGGGTGTGCCTGTTCCTGATACGAACAACTCATAGTTACAACAAACCCCGTTCAGAAACTCTAAATGTATGTAATTCTTAAAGATAAGTCATCTTAAAAGTGGGTACAATGAGAACAAGCTCTGAAGTTATAAGCAAGTTCAAAGAAGGTAACTAACGTGTGAAATTTTGGCATGTATTTTTGTTGTGTGGTTTGGTTTTTTGTTTTTGTTTTTTTTTGTTTTTTTTTGTTTTTTTTTTTGTTTAGGTTTTGTTTTCCCCACTGTGAGGAGCTGGTTTTAAGGGGATTTATAAGCTTTGAATAATTGGGAAAAGTGGTGAGCAAATTATTTTTGTGACACCGTACCAGAGGTGCATGCCAAGAAAAATGGTTTTTTGCCTTACCGCCTCCTCCTCATTCACCATTTTAATTACTACAGCTTGGCACCTGATCCTGCAGAGAACCATACAAAAGCCACACAGGCCAGCTCTTTCCAGACGGAGATGAAAGAGAGGGAGGGAGGAATTAATTAAATCAATTTAAAATCTTTTCAGTGAGTTTCCTTCTAAAGTCACTGTTCTGGTTTCTGCATAGCTAGTACAATGACATATGGTCATAAATAACAAACAGCTCCCTGCCTCCTCCTGTTGTCTCTCCTTTTCCACCCTCTGTAGAATCCAATGAAACAGGGTTATGATTCTGGTATTATAACCAAGCAGTCAGGATCCAGAGAACAAGTAACTGAGCATGTTTTCAATTCACAACAGCACAGAGCTTTTTAATGTGCTGGTTTATTCAGTCTTGTGGGTCACTGCTACCAGTTCTCATTACTACTAAAATTTTAGGCACAGCATAGTAACAACATTGTTATTTTTCCCTCTGGACTTCCTCAACTCCCAAAAGGAGTGTGTCACTTATTTCTGGGATGCTTAGGAATAGTACGAGGAATGGCTGCAACAGCTCAGTAGCAGTGGCCTCTACATACTTTACAATTCATTTCTGTTGCTGCCTTTTTGTGGTTAACTGTAAGAAAAAGTGTGGCCCTTTTTCCAACACTGATTTCCTCCCCCTTAGAGGGCAAAAAGAAGCAAGCTTGCCTGTCCACACTATGAGAAAGCAAGGGGCAGAAAGACATAGAAGCCACTAGTGGTTGGCCAACTGAGCTCCCTTTAAAGTGAAGCAAAGACTGTTTAAGGAAGACAGGTCTAGCATTCTGTCCTCAAGAGAGCCGAAGGTTGCCAGAGGACTGATGATTTAGGAAAACCCAAAGCAAATCCTGACTGAACCACCTTTTCCCTTAATGTTTGCCCAAGAAAACACCTGATTTCTACACAAAGGTCATCTTTTTACCCAGCATAATAATTTTGTTCCTCACTGTGGGCTGAGGTGTGTTATCGATAAGGTTTCGGAAGTTCATAAAATTATTAAGAAAACTTAGTTTTTATATACAGAAATATACATGGAATAATACAGCATGAGAATGAGAACCTGGCTATTTTTCAAAATCTCCAGGAAAAGGGTCAGGCTGATGTAAAGATGGAAAATTATTTTCTTTATGACCTGCAACATTTGACAGTGGTTATACTTCATTTTCCTGAATGCATTGGGTTTTTTGTAGTTTGGGTTTAACTTACTTCTAGGAGAACTTAGTAAAGAATCTAATTTCTTAGTATTTCTTTGCCCTGGATTTTTCCAAGTTGTTTTCTGCTGCCTTTTTTTAACCCTTCTGTATACCACATCAAAACCCTGGGCAAAACACCAAAAATAAACTGTCATTGCAGAGAGCACTTGTAGAAGTGTCAGCTGCAGAAACAACCATCTTATTCTTACAGTTAAAAATCCTGCATAAGGTTTCCTGTCCTGCTCATAATTTTTCCACCACAGGTCTTTTCACTGTGCATTGAACAGGTCTGACTTAACTGACCTTCCCTTCTCTCAGTACAACAAAACAAATATTAAGGTAAATGCCTGTTATCTTTGGATCTGTTAACATTTAGCACTGTAAACACAAGCAGGGCCCTTGAGGGGACGTGGTGGGGAAGCCTACCTTCTGTACTAAATTATTAATTCTTTAACTAATGCTTTCTAACACGGCAAAGAAGAAAGGTTCAATTGCAGTACGGCGATGAATTACACAGTTTTCCAGCCTAAACAGAATTGATTCTGAGAAAAACAACAGATTACATCATCAATTCAACACTGGACCATCCATGAGAAATGCTACAGTATACAATATGCCATGTCAGGATAGGGATAAAAAAAAAAACCACAACAGCTTCCAGGGTATTTGTTTTCCATTTGGACAGATTACTACCACACCTCTCCATCTCCATGTCCCACAGTACTTGTGTCCGTGAGACACTCACACCATGAAGCCTGTCCACCCCAGGGGACAAAAGGCACATCACGGAACATCAGCCAAGCCATCAGCTAGATCTTACAGCATTTGTTGATAGCTTACTACCTGTTCACTGATTTTTCACACACAGACTAGAATATGCAGTACAGAATACTGCAAGAGGATTTTTCTCGGGAAATAATAAAATAGGGAAATTCACGATTTAAATTCCTTGCGGTGTTTCTTTTTGCAAGTTTAACCCCAGATACTCAGAAGAAGCTATAATCCCATCAAAAATAAGTCAAGTCTTTTCCTGTCTATCTCCTTTGCTAATGATACTGGGAAGCTTCCTCAGGGAAACTGTAAATGAATCATTTTTCAGCTTGTCATACTTCCATTCCCTTTATTAAAAATGGTGATGAACTGCTGTATGTGATTACGTCAGCTGAAAACAGACTAGCTGCATTTGCCTGGGAACCCAAGGCACTAGCTGCCTGAGCACTGAGCAAAGCTATAAATGTTACAACTGTTGTACACAGTTGTCTGTAGGAATAATCATGCAGCACTCACAGAATACACTGAGCCACAGATGCTCTCTGGTCTCTGTTAGAACTCATCAAAATTCAGACCTTCAGTTCCCCAGAAAATTCTAACATTTTGAAACGTGCTCAGGTTTCAAAATAGAATGAAAACATACTAACTGCTATATACGTTTCCCAAAATATTTTATTTTGATCTGTTAAACTGTCCAGCTTCAATAACATGAAAACAGCGTGCCAGAAGTTCAGGTTTTGTGTTATATTACAACATTGGAGAAAAATCCCCTCATTTTTCAGTTAGGATCATGGAAATTTTTTGTTCCTTCTGAAGGGCCAGAAGTGGAGAGAGGAAGCCTGAGTCTTGGGTCAGCTACAAAGCAATCAGCGCCTTCCTTCACCACTTGAGCTAGAAGGGTGCTCTTGATAAAGTGCTACAGCCAACAGGAGAGACAGATCGGTTCCTCCAGGAGCAATGGAGAACACTTAGCAAGATTCCTGCTGCAAATCATGTTATTGATGCATTGGAAAACCCGTGATGTCTGACTAATTGCTTCTTAAAGAGTCTTTTAATCATTTATTAAGTCCTTCATAAAAAATGTGCTCTTGAAACCTTCAATGTAAACAAGCATTTCATAACTATTAATCAGTTTTCAGCTATCACTCTGAATATAAAAAACATCAAGGAAGTATGAAAGGCCTGTAAGGCTCCAGGACAGGCAGAACTGTCTTAGGTCCATCATTAACAATAGGATAATGCATTGCTTCCCAAATAAAAACAGCATATAGGAGTATATGCCTTTCTCTAGAGTATCAGGTTGTCATTTGGTGCAGAACTCCAAGAAAGCAATTTAAAATTACTTCAAAAAATTAGGAAGGTAGGTCTACCTTAATGCCACCCTAGAAGTATTTGCAAGAGATGATTTGTCCCACCTACCCTTTTATCTAGCTACATAACTTTTCAGTAATTGCAGTTCTTCGAGATGAACGGACTCCAAAGAAACAAAATTCATGTTAAGCCCCACCTTGTATTTTGCCAAGCCAGTCCAGATCAACAAAAGAGCACTGAGATGTTCCAATACACTGAAGAAACAATTTGGACTCCACAGAAATAACCCACATGATCATTAAGAAGAGAATAAAAAACTGTCTAGGCATTTTTTAAAAAAGAACCAAGGGATTCTTTAAGCCTTCAAAAATGTCAATCTACTGTGTTCCCAGGCCTCCTGAGTTATCTAACATAGTCCTGCTAAGGAAAGAAGCTCTTCAATTTGCCGGACATCTCCCTTGGCCAAATGTCCACAGCAAAACTAAGAACAAGTCTGATACAGAAATCCTGAGAAAGATTTTTTAAAAATTTTTATTTTTATGTTTGTGGATGATAATAAGCATCTCTAGGTTGCTAGAAAGTATTTTTATAGATTTAACTACACAATTCAAGTTAATGATATTATGTGTGTGGCACCAGGAGGATGGTAGAAAGAAATAAGCACAAAAGCAGAATCTGGTTCACCTTTTGATTAGCAGACTTTCAAAGTAGAAAAAAATCAATACTCACAGCAAGCCCTTGATCCTGGGAGAACATGTTTTATTACTGACAAAATTGTGTTTACATTAAGAGCCTCGGCAGACTTTGAAAGAGTACATTAACTCTATGCCAGTCTGGCTAGAGCCCATGGTCAAATTTGAAGCCTCTGATGCAGAATAAGCAGGCGCTAATAAGCCAATACTACTGCTTCTGCTCCCTGCACGGTTGAAAAACTTCATTCTTGCTGCTGCACTTGGCAGAAATAGCCTCTTCAAGAAGGAAGATGGAAGAGAAAGAAACTGAGGAGCAATGCGAAAGAGCCGAGGTTTTCCAGAATGCCTGATTTGTTTGCAGCACGAATGCCATAAACACACACGGATGTTATCAGTTCCCACATGATGTGCGAGTAGCAACAGGGCAAAGTTCCTGAGCTCTACTGTGAGGCAGACACATAAAAACCAAATGCTTAACGTTCATTCTAGGTGGCAAATCCAGGCAAAAGGAAAAGTTCCAAAAAGCCATTGCTTCCTCAAGTGAACGAGAAGCAGGCAGTAGGGTGAATTAGTTTTACACCTTGCCCCTAACACTCCCAAACAGTTAAACTAACTAGAAGCAGGGAAAAGACACCATCAAAGCAGAATGTCACCTTGAACCCCAAATAATCCTTTTAAAGTTATTCCTACAAGACTCAGCTAAATATTGCTCCAAAAACTGCTAGGTAAAATGACAGGTTCCATTCATCACTAGACTGCAGCATTGGCAACATCAGAGCTGTATCACCATAAAGACACACCAGAATTTTCTAACAAGCCTAGGAAAGCCAGGAAATCAAAGACAATTTGGAATCTTCCTTGCTTTTTGGACCACAGTAAATACTTCTTTTTAAGAAATTGCCCCTTGTTTCCTACTGTGTTGAATCAAATCTATTGCCCACCTTCTTCAGAGTTATTTGAAGATTCTAGCTCTACATAGAGGGAAGAACTTTCTTTTTTTGAGATGAAAGAAATTAAGAAGTCTTGCAAGTGGACACAGTTCTATTGACTTCAGTGGAGCTTCACCAGTTTTTATCAGCAAAACATTTGGTCCTCTTTGACTGTCATTATGGAGAGAATATACTGAGCACACAGCCAACATAACAGAACATACTAATAAGTTTTAAATTAGCAATTATATTCACTTTCTCTTTTAATTAACAGGTTTTAATTACATTCCCAGTTCTAGCAAAGCTGCAGATTTCAGGCTGTAATTATTCTGTCTAGTAAAATGCGGATGCATGCAATATCGTGAAGTGCCTTCTGGATTGATCACTGTTATGCGGCAGGGAAATACTCTCACTTTTAAAGTTAAAATTGTGTTTCACATGTAAGAGAAATATTTATTATTTATTGGAATGCACAGGATAAAATTCAGAAAAAACATAAATCTTTTTTTTTTTG
>VXBJ01005989.1:10463-58314 GCA_013400055.1 Nycticryphes semicollaris
GGGGGGGAGGAGTGGTTGAGGGTGTGTCGATTGTTTGCCTCTATTTGGGTGCTCCTCTGTGTCAGGAACTTCCCGGAGTCAATTGTTGTATTAACTGCATTTGGTAGTTTGCCCAATACATATATCTATACGCACAGACATACAGCCTATTACAATTGCTACTAAGCTTTGATCAGGAGTTTTCTAACAGGTACTGGCAGTAAAAACTATGTGTGTCTTATCCAAGAAGGATTCCTACCAAAATAGAGATAATAAAAATTATTATCTATGACAAAAAGAAAAAATCCATTTAAAGTACAAAAATTGTGGTCTACTTCACGCTGTTTCCTATGGTGGGAACAAAAAAAAAAAGCCACTTAATTATCTTAGGAAAGGACAGCACATTGCTCAAGCTTTAATGCAGCATAAACATAAGGCTACCTAAAGCACTGAAAGTGTTTGCAAGTATAAGTCCAAGTTTTCATGTTCATATAATAGCTTGGGCAAATTCACAGGTTTATCGATACCTTAAAAAATAACAGGCTAATGCATACATCTAAATGGAGATGCGATCTGGAGCTAAAATGATTTTGTTTCTCTATTTGAATACTGACAGTACAGAAAAGAAAAATGCTAAAGAACTGAGGAAGCCGTTAAATATCACACTTGTAAATTCATTTGGACAAACTTCCATTTATTCCAGATGAAAGATTCCATCCTGTGTCTTTGAGCTATCTTTAACATAGAAGAGTTGTAAGCCTGAGGCTTTATGAGGGCAAAGACCTAAGACTTAGATTGGCCCATTATTACCAGTTAGTTGCTATTAACATCCGATTTTAATATGGGACAGTAGTTAGGTTAACACAGCTAAGCACAAAATCATTTTGAAGTGGCCCTTTGGCACCAACATTTCAGAGTTGGTTTAGATCCAATTACAATTTTCCTGTGGTTCAAACTGATGACTATATTAGAGTCATGAAAAACCCTTGAGTGCCTGTACCACAGAGCACAGATGATGTTTCTTTAGTGTATTTTTTTTCCATCTGTTTCACTAGTAAACTTAATGTAGATGCTAAAGTGACATTGATTTGAAAATAAAATGAGAAGGAATTTAAATAACAAAGATATGATAGAAGAGCAAGAACAGCAAACGGCTTCATTGTTAAGGCAGGTATCAGAATGCTGAATCAAACCCTAAACTTCAGGTCCTCAACCATTTACCGCTGCTGGTTGGCTACAAAGAAGAGGCCTGCTGGGATCCTGCATTTTGTGCCATGCCATTTATTTGACTTGAAAATGACGAAAGAAGGGTCCAGTGTAAAGATGATGCCACAAAACCTAAAAAGTACAATGACACAGAGCTCAGTTGCCCTCATAAAGCAAGAAAAGAGACATGTTCAAAATTAGGTGCCTAATATGAGGCATATGTTCCTAACCTGAATGCTTTGCTTTACACTAAAATTAGGTTTTTGAATGCCTGGTTTGAAACTTAGGTACAGATTGAATACTTTAGAACTAACATATTTGGAAGTGTAAGCAATTATTAAATATTAAAAGTAAAACAGATGTCTGGTCAGTCTCTCTCATTTGCATTGCAATCACATTGCCTACTCCTACAAATATAGGCCTTGCAGATTAAGAATTTAAGAGCTACATAAGAAATGGCTGTGTTCTGAGGAGACGGTAAAAAACTCCAACATGTTCAGGGTATAAAAGCATGCCCCAGCATTTCTGGCTTTGGGATCCCTATAAACCAACCACAGAGAACAGAAGGATTGTAAGGTCCTCAAAGCTCTTTGCCTGCTTGTTATCTAGAAAACCTTAATGTTCTTCAGAGATCCACAATCTTTAGGGAGCAGAATATGACAGAAGTTTTGGCATTTTCTTTCTAAAAACCTACCAGCATACCATCAGCACAACTGAGGATGTTTGACTTTCATAATTTTGTGCAATTTTTGGTCTTGAATTTAAATACTATCTGTATTTTAGGATGGCCTAAGCACTGAATTATTGTTATCCTAGGATCACAGGAACATTTCAAAGTAATACTTCTTTGCAACGATAACTAGGTTTCACATGCAATAGCTACAATATTTAAAAAAGAACAAACGTCTTTCTGACTGGCTTCATCTCATCACAACATCCTCCTCTATTTTGTTTCAAGTATTACAGATTATGGGGTCCGTTATTGAAAGTACTCAGAAGAATGATGGCTGCATGTAAATGACAGCAATTTCCATGTTTTCTATATTAAAACTCCTTAGGTTTCCTAAGAAATGTAGATCTAGTGCCATTTTCTTTTGACAGTGGAAATCATCATATCTGGAGCGATATGAGCGTATATTCCTCAAGACAGATCCATCATAGTTCAGCTTAGCCTCACAGACTGACAGGTTTCTCTGAGTGATGAGGGTACGAAGAGCCAATTTATAATACGCATTAGTTCTCTAGTTGCATCTGTTTATTCTCTGTGTCACTTTCCATTTATGAAATTGCTGCAAGGAAATTTCTGCTCTTAAAAAATCATTACCAGTGCCCAGAGCCTTGTGGGAGACCCTACTATAAAGAGTAACAAAATAAAAAACTCCAAACCATAGTGCATCCAGAATGAAAGACAATATATAAGAAAACAGATATGTGCTGTCAGCTGCCAACTGGTTATTAAAAACAAGCATGAGGATAACATCACTTTTTAAAGCATGATGCAAGAGAAATCCCTGACAGATTATTTTTTTTAACATAAGAGAACACCTGAGATAATAGCAAAAAATTCCAGAAAGTTAAATCATCTGGTGCTAGCTGGGCATTGACAGCTGCAACCCAACTTCAGACAGTACTTTAAAACAAATCCACTTTCAGGTGTGAGAATATGAACTGCAAGTCAGAGGGATGTGGGTTGTTTTTTCCCCTTTTGAGGGCTCATTGATGTTTCAATAATATTCCATGCAGTATAGGTAGGTGTTTGTGCACCTGGTGGGACAAAGACAGGTTTACCAAGAGCTGCCACATTAGTATTTCTTAGGCAAGTACCAGATTCATGCATTTAAAGGAATCTTGCTGCCTGATGTTTCCATCAGAAAAAAAAAAAAAAAAACAAAAAAAACCACAAAACCAAAACCTGTCCTATTGAAAGCATTTCTCACATTCCAGCTGTTCTATACCAACTGTTTTTCTCCAGGCACTTCCAATGGCTTTAGCACTTACAGACAGGTCACAGAGACTATCAAAGCAATCACCTTCACTGATGAGCCCAATTTAGGCTCTGTTTCAAAGGGCCTGCCCTCAGCCAAGATGACTCTTTCAATGAGTTGTGTTTTGAAGAACTGGCCCAGTCTTTCAGCATTTACACAGGAATGAAAAACATAACCCCTACCTACATCTGAGAAGAACCATAAAGCAGATGAGGTGCCACAGTGTACAAAATATGAACGAATCCAGCAAGAACTGTAAATGAACTGTAAGGAAATCAAAATTTTTTTGACAAGCCACAAATAACAGCAGCTATATTTTGCCCTGTGGCTCCTGCTGCCACTACGCAGTCTGCCTCTGGCTTCCCACAGTTAGACCAAGTCTTCAAACTGCTTATAAGCATGCAGTAGAAAATCATCCTAGCTGGGCCCAGTGGGTGTTTACAATGGCTGTAAATTCCCTTTTAACATACAGAGCTACAATGACTTTCACATCTTTTCCCTAAAAAAATGAAGGCATTTGTCCACTACTGAGAAGATGCTAGTTTGTTCCTTCTTTTTTCCTCTCTAGTTGCATCCAGTCCTCGCTGTTCCTGGTGTACCAATTTGACCATTCAGATGTTTCAATTTCTAGCTCAGAAACTCGGTAAGTGTAGAATCACAACAGAAACTTTCAGAGCTCTAGGTAAATTCCCATTCAGTCTTTTCAAACCATTCTATGCTTTTTCCTATTCCCTTAGAAAACTCCAGTATCTTTCTAGATACGCTCTTCCTTTTAAAAGGTTTTAATCTAATGCATTTTCTTCTATTATTTATATCTGCTTCTCAGTCATTCTCAAGCCTGTTTTTGATCAGTATTTACTCTGTTATTAAACTTTGCTTTCAGATTTTCAGTTTATGAAATCCAAGTTTATGTTAATATCTCATTAGTCTTCTGTCTTTATAATTTACAAAAGTAAATTAGCACATCTTAAATTAAAAAAGAAGAAACTTGAGCTTACCCTTTCTCAGGCAGACACCCCCACTTGTGATTTTAACCTTTTTTTCTGATTTGGGGGTGTTTCTTCATGAAACATCTTTAACAATTAATTTCTTTACCGACTGCTCACCAATGAGTGGGAACCTGCAACCCTTCCAAGTACACCCTCCTTCTGACAATGGACTTATTTTGTCTCTCTCCTAGTGCTGCATTCTCTGTCGTGGAAAAGATAAGCAAGGACATTTCTGACACGTGGCAATGTCTTGTTAGTTTTGACTGGGGCTAATCTGTAACTGACAGTACTGGACTAGGAGTTACTGCCCTCAGTGAGGTTCATTCAGGGTCACCCAGGTGCAGAGACTTCATTATGATCTACCTTATACCAAGAAAAGTGCCATAAGCTGATGTGGCCACAGTGCAGTCCTGTTCTTGCAGTAAAAGGCCAAGTTGCACATTCTGTCCATCAGGATGTCAGCATTCTACTCTAAGAAGATTATCAACTGGCAAACTGCCTTACTGTGGACTTAAACTGAAAGGACCTTTCATGGTTATGCCATTTTTAAAACAAAGGCAAACACACAAAAAAGCTCTTTCCATTTGTTCATGACAATTCAAGACTGTCTTTCTGTGGGACTTCCTCTTACAGTAGAGTTGTTATGGGGATGCTTCATTATCTAGCACACGTACAGACAACCATAATTTGTTGGCCAAAACATTGGGTCTATAAATCACAGAATCACAAGGAATACCTCTCATCAAAGAGCAGCAAAGGACTTTCAGGACTCATGGAGCTATACACTATTTGAGACTGCCAGCCACCCAGTTCCAAGACAATTACAAGCTAAAATATGATTGCCTTAGCCCTGCTCAATGATTTACTTTCATCCCTTTTGGGGAAGGAGGTCATGGGCTGTTTTTATAACCAGCTGCTGACACTGCAGCATGTAACACTTAGGAAAGTCCAGCTGCTGTTCGCTTTTAATGGTGATCATAAAGCTAGGCCCTTTGCTGGTCTCTAAGTAGAAGTTTAAAGGTCCCCACAGGGCTTCTTCTAAAAGAAGAGTGAATCACACTGGTGTCTAGACTAACATTAGATTCTTCTATAAAATTCAGGTTGTAAAGTACAGAGATGTATGTGAACTATTGCAGAGCATGTAATGACTGAGTTAATTGCCTGTATAATCACTCCACCGTCTAAGTACCTTGAGATAGTTTGAATTGGAAAAATACCATTTAAAAAAAAAAAACAACCGCAGGCTAAACTAAACTTTAATTACATGACACCTGCAAATGATACCCTAAGAAACAGCTCAGTAAAATACACACAGGGTAAAAAAAAAAAAATGATCTGCCTGTGCCATTTAACAGAAAGAGATCAGAAGCAGTTCATTCTGAAAGCTACAAATAGCTAGAATTTGCCAGATTACATATGGAAAAATCCTTGGGACGTTCACCTGTACTCCAAAACCCCAGGCCAACCTGCTTCTTCCCCTAATGCCAGCAATGATTTTGTACAAGTCCAACTAACAGAACTGCTTCATTAGTGGATATGGATTGAGGCAGGGTCCAGACAGGCCCATTGCTACAATGGCCCAGAAAAGGGCTGGATGGCAAAAGAACTTCCTTCTAAAGAAATAATATCAAGCTCAAGTTTATTTTGCTAAGATACAAGAGGGTTGGCAGACGAGCTGAACCTGCACTTCTGTTTTATTCATGCTTTTACGTCAAATATAGCAGACTGATATAGGAGACAGCTGTGAAGGTTATGACACTTTTTTTGCTTTATAGCAGTTACAGTGGGGCTAAAACAAGTAGTAGCTGCAGCACTAATTGACTCGGCAAACGCATTTTCTATTAAACCTTAAACATTAAGAATTCATAGGCAGAACTAGAAATATACTGAGCGTGGGTGTGAAGGTATGGTGAAAAGCTAAGCCTGCCTGAAATTATATTAACTTCAGCTGAATGGAAAGAGCCATACTTAGTTGAGAAAACCAGGGGGTTTAGTTGTTGGCTTACAAGGAAGCTATTGTTAGCCTGTTGGCTTTGTCATTACTGTTCTAGCTTTTAATTCAACGTGATTTTATTTCATGTAATGGTATGCCATTTTACATCATGTACCTAATAGGATAATATCAGACAGGAGATAACATTACACCATCCAAAAGAAATCAGAATTGCGCTGTGTTTGTCATACATTTTTCCTGGCAGACTGTAGTTACCCCATGATTTAATTCAGAAGGCTCTCCCTTTGACTTTGACCTGACATCGTTTTTTGAACAATTAGTAGATTCAACTACTAGCTCATAAAACATAGCTGGGCCATGGCTTCAGAGTCCTCTTCTGCTTGTCTGCTGCAAAACAACTAGCAAAGCTGGCAAGGATAGGGGCAATTACCATAAGTTATACTAGTATACTGTGAAGGATATGTGTATATATATAAAAAGTAGTCCTCAAAAGAAAACCTATTTGCATATAACTAGCCCAAATACATCAAAACCACCTCAGGGATGGGCAAAACAAAATACGTGCCTGTATTTAAAGGGCTGATCACATGATCCAAGCCTGCTGTAGATACCAATATACCAACAGTTATTTCCTAGGATGCAGATAGCAGCAGGACCAGTAATCCTGTTTCTGGTGAGGAAAAAACAAAACCAAATTGTCAAATTGCCTGTTGTATAACATAAGCAAAGTCAAGCTAAAGCTCACAATTCCCTGAACCACTTCTGGTCTACTCAGTCACAGTTTGCATTGGACAGAAGACTTTAAACTTCATCCTCCCTTGTATGGGAGTGATCTGCACCAAAGAGACAGTTTGTACAGCCTAGCTAATAAAGTTTTTAGAAATCTCACCATCAGGAGGCTAATGGCTCTCATAGGGGACTATGAGAGATCCAGATCACCTACAAGTACAGAAGATGTATGTTTCAGGCACATTCAAAAAAATAAAAATCAAAATCATAGCATAGCCTCCACCTAGAGAATGAGATGAAAATCCTGCTACTGAGTTGCTGATATGCTAACCCCAGTCAGGTGTTTATAGTCTTACTCCACTAAGTTTCTCCAAATGTTTATCCTTGGCCTTAAACCTCAGTTCCTGTCTTTCTGAATTATTATTATTAAACAGTGAGCTAGCTTGCAGATATTTCCCTTCCTACCTTATGACAAATAGTCTGTGATGGAAATTGTTCTCCTCTTTCTTACCTTCCAGAAGAAAAATGCCGGCCTTCACACTGATGATTTAAAAATAAAAAAATATTAGGGATAGATGTTAAGTGCTTGTAAACTATGCATCAATTAAAAATGTTGTCAAAATATTTTGAAAAGCCTAAAAAAAGGTTTGTGTTCATAGAACTTTTACAGATTCAATAGAAAAAAAATCAGAAAGTTTACAGAAAAAATTCTTCTTTCATAATTCATTTTCCACAGTTTCTACTTATAATTTCTTTATATAAATTTAGCTCTTTATTCCATTTTATTTCCTAGAGGGAAATAATATAAAGAGGGATTTTTCATTCGTAACTGTTTAATGCGCCATTAAAGAATACAGTAAACACGTTAACTTTCCAAGCATACTTACTGCCCCTTTGACTCTAATTCAGCCATAACAGTCTGTCAGCACTCCACATGACTGCAGTCAGTATAAAGAAAGAGATAAGGAAGTATTGCTGAAGTATCTTTACAATGCATCTTTCTACTCTGGCTATACCTCTCGTTTGGAGTTTATAGCCAATAAAAAAATTGGTCCTTTAATAGCTACAAAAGAAAACTAGGATCCAGACAATCATATTAATTTTTATTTACTACCAAAGAGACCTGAATTCAGACTTGTAAACAACTGTTTAAGTCTCTTAACTTAATGAGATCTCATTCTCAACTCAGCAAAATAATTAAAAGAATACTTTTAAAGTACTTAAAATGTTTTACTGGAATTAGTCTAATACAGAATGACACCCCTTCTCTGCCTATTCTATGGCATAAAGGATTTCAAAACATCCAGAGATTACAAACACTACAGTTTATAACATCAGAAGGACAGACGCTACCTCACCATTTATACGGCAGCAGACAAAGTTGACATGGACATGAAGCAAATGAACAAAAGCTTCACTAAAAATTCAGTCACTGACTGGCCAAGTCCACTATCTACTCTTATCATTGCAAGGAAATCCACTTGGCCCTTTCAGCAGTTAAGCATTCACTATAAAAGTTCACAGACCTGGACTGTCTCTGTTAACTTCTCATCTGCTAAACCACACAATTCACTGTCTTTTACGCACTGCATTGTGGAAGACAGAGTCTCTCCCACGCCTATTGTTTCTGCTGTACTAAAGGACATAAGTGTTTTTACTGTATCATAAACCACTGTCTGAATCTAATTATTTAGTCTTGTACTTCATACAGTTTTCTTTCAGATCTGGCATCCCAGTGCGGAGTGTTGAGCTCCTGTGGATTTTATCTGACTTCAGGTGTCTGAGTAGATTTTCACATTTCTTCAGGAGTGCTTGAATTGTTTTGATTGCAATTCTCCTTTAATGAATAACATGTAAGAAATCCTACAAATCTCAGCATCTGCTGGTCCAGGGTCATGCCAACATCACTTTGAAAACCTCCCAGCATCATGTCATAAAACGGTTCCCTGTCACACTCAGCAGCTGTTGGCAGGGAGCCAACTAAAGTTAATTCCTCGATTTCTACTCAAAATGCATTATTACAATTCTGTTTCCCTCCAGTACTCAGGACAGATGTCACTGAATGGAGGTTCACAAGAAGTTCCCCTGATCCTGTACTATCCCAGTGTTTACAAGAAAGGTACAAACTGACACAGTCTCTTCACCAGCTACACCACTTACTTGCTACAGGGAAGCTTTGGTGTCACCGAACAAGAAGGCATCACTGCACTCTAAATCCACTTTTGTCTTTAATTTTTTATTACTGTTCTGAACGACCATTTTTATTAGAAAGGGAGCATACCAGAAAACATACTCTGTATCTGTATAATCAAAACACTTAGAAGCAATTAGCCCTTTATTAGAAGCGGGTGACAAAAACAAAGTGTGGGAACCCTGGCTATTACAACCCTGGCTTTCTCATGGAGCTTGATGACTCCCAGCCTTCAGTCACATACCTGACATCAAAACTCACGTATTACAATACATGCTGTCACTGACATGCTATTAAATGACTTAAATGTCATTTCTTACTTCAGTAACAAAACTGAGAAGAAATAAAATGCAATTTATCAGTATTATAAATTAGAAGCTTAGCACTTGCACACGTGTACTTAGAGCTGCTTGCTGTATCAGACTTTGAAGCTGGCCTGGTTAAAATCTGCTCAATCCATTACTAGCCTTCCACTGAGTCTTCTCCTGGCTAAAAATCTACATTCTGTGAAAAGGTATCACAACACCACTGCGGCCCTAAACCCTCTGCTGTTCCTGAGGGCTTCTCTCCTGTGTTTCCAGAGCTGGGCCTGGGAATCTCTGTGTAATCTCACTGGCAAGGCTCTCCAGGTAGCAAGTAGGAGATCCCTGTGCCTCAAGAAAAGAGCAGAGTGGAAATATCTTGAACAGTGACAAAGCTCAACACACAGGTTCTTGGCATTCTACCATCCCTCTGCCATCACTTACTTTAATGCAAAAGGAGTATAATATACAGGAAAACCTAAATGCACTTGTTACCTTGCATCACTAGTGGTACACATAAATTTCCCTCAAAGGTGGGAAGAAATAGCAGCCAGTCCGTACTTCACTTCTCCACAGTTTTTGTTATTTCTCACAGCTAGAACTTGAAGAGAATCTTGAGAGACCAGCAGCTAAGGGAACTGCCTTTAATGCTGAAGAGCTACCCCTCAGTTACAGGCCTAAAATTCAGATGCTGGTAAATTCTAGTGATCAGCAGGAGATTCAGGATTTCCTCTATTTACTGATACAACTTACAGAAAACAGATTGCTTAAACCAGTAACTAGCTCACTCCTGAAAGATTTTCTAATGAAATAAAATCAAAGTTTTGTGGCTTTTTACATTCAAGACTGCTCTTCACTGGCAATGATACAGTCATAATATTGCTATGAATGTTCTTTGGAATTACAGCTGATGGAGCCCCATGCTCTCACAATGTGACTTCATGGGATAGTTCAGGAATGACTGCTGTGCTGTGAACTAGTTTGTGTTTCACCATAGCACCAGAGATCCACAAGACAAAGCTGGAAACCAGTTGCAATTCAGGCATATTGAGAAAGCCCCATTGTAACTGATTAAATAGAGAGAGTTGGACTTGTTAAGTCTTAATACCAACATAAGAACTAATTTAGCCACCTGCATGCTTAACCAGATCTGAAGTGCACACAAGGATATAGGTAAATTATCTTTTGCAATGTCTGGTGTTGCTACCAATTCCGCTCTGACAGCATCACTGCGATGGCCAGCACAGTAATCACACTGCCTAACAGGTTTTCATCTTGCCAACAGCAGTTGTAACAGCACTTTGTCTTCCATCTTCACTCAGCGACGCTTCCATAAATCTATTTATATTCCGTTCTCTCCAAGTCTGCATTTGAAAGTTAGAAAGCAGTTTCCCCTACTTACTTCACAAGGTCCGAGCAAAGATTCTTAACACGTGTGGCCAATATCTACCCCAGTTTCCACCAAACAGCAACAGGACAAGACTTCTACTTGTCTATTTCTATACAGGCCTCTTTCTTTTGACAGCTGTGGAACAAATCACAGACGGACCAATTTAAGAG
Source organism: Nycticryphes semicollaris (assembly GCA_013400055.1). Taxonomy (NCBI): domain Eukaryota; kingdom Metazoa; phylum Chordata; class Aves; order Charadriiformes; family Rostratulidae; genus Nycticryphes; species Nycticryphes semicollaris. Next base: position 21,359 of record VXBJ01005989.1, read on the forward strand.
CACCCTGTATACAGACCCGAATTTTGAGGGAAGCAAAACAGCTCTGTAACACAATAGGGTGACAAAAAAATTGGTCACAACTGAAAGAGCCATTTCAAAACAGAAGTCAGCACTAGGAATAACTATTATAACAACAACCAAGCAGACTGTGCTTCAAAGAGATAGGTAGTAGAATACGGTGCTTTTTCTAAGCCATGCCCAAACATCACACCACTGGCTGTCAGAGCTATGTTTAGGAGCTCCCTGTGAAGTGCAAGACATCCTTTTGCCAGATGACCATCAGCCCCTGAAGTCTTCTTGCTGCACTTGTGCTAGAGGAACAGGACACCCATCAACTTAACCAGATAAATGGCAGCATTCAAGGGATGGAAAGCATGGGTCAACAGAGGGCTGAAAATGGCAATTAAAACAGAAGGGGATTAGTTAACAGAAAATGATCTGAAAAGGGAACACTCAAGGGAAAACCGTAAGGTGACAAGTTGAGGGGAAGATGAAAGAAGGCCACATTTGTAGTCAAAGTGAGATAAAGGGATGGGGGGAGGCTAAGAGCAAACAGCGCACCAGCAACAATCCGCAAGATCCTGGCTTTGACTTCACCTGTGGTGCCTCCCAGTCACTGCAGAAGATTGTCCCATGGCTACATATTTACAGTGCTTGCTTTTTTGTGTGGGGGGCTTGGGAGGAAGAATCAGCAAGGGAAAGGCATACAGCAATACACAATGTGGCAATAGCTTCAACTTCAGTTTATTCTATAAAAAAACTAATAAACATAACTGCAAGAGAAGCATAATAACCTTCCCATTTACTTAGCTATTTTTTGCACATGTACTTTTTTAATGTAACCTCAGACACAAAAGTCATATCCTGTTGTTAATTTACAGAAACTAAGTAGAGGCTCTGTAACAGAGGTTAATTTGGGTTTAAAATAAATGAAGTGCCACATAATCACATATCGCTGATTAAGCTGATTAAAAGCAGTATCTGGGACAAAGCCTAATTTTTTTCTGACAAATATTTCATGACTGGAGACAGCCTTTTGTGAACTGGGATTATGGCTGTTCTAAGACCTGTTATCCAGGTCTCCAGTGTCAGTAGGATCCTGTGACACATCTGAAACACAAGGACAACCTCTCATGATTAATTCCAACAACTGTATATTGCAGCTGGCTGCCTGCCTTAGTGATGGCTCCATCCCAGGGGGCCGTACCATTGGAGGCTATGAGCTCAAATTCCAGTTTTATTGAGAAACCTTTCTTTTTCTTTCACCTGGCACTACATAGAGGACTTTGCTTGTTTCTCTGCTAAACGGAAAAGTTTGTGAATCAAAGTATTTGCATACATACTGCCTGATTAAGAGTAATTAATATAAATGTCACAGAAACAAAATGAACAGAAAAGAATAAAGAGATATGATCACAGTTATACACAGCTATTGTTGCAAAAGGTAAGAGGTGATGAATCAGCTCTAAGAGAGGATTATTGTACCCATTTCAGCTGCTTCTAGTAATTTAATGTAAATTACTATTATGCTAAAATTAAAAAGTAAGCTTAATCAAATCCTCTGAAATCGGGAGATAAAGCTGAGTTGTCAAAGTAGAAAGTTCTGGTTCACCCTCACGTTCACCATTTCAGCCTGGACTGAAATTTTAATAATATGGTCAAATCCCTCTTCAGAGCACTATTGGCAATTATTCAGCAGACTTTATTTATAGTTTAAAAAGATATGTCTCCAACATAACAATTCTGCCAAACCTCCAGCTCAAGCACTGAAATGTAAAAACTACTGCTATGTTTTGCTTTTTAACCTGAGACAAAGCATGCAATTTCCTAGTGTTATTCAACAAATGGAGCACAGAGCCGCTCTGTTTAAGTTCACAGAAGTTTAGCACAAACTTTAAGAGTACAGAAGGTTGAGTAACTACAGTGAGGCTGAGAAGCCTGAAGCATTCAGTGCCTGGTGTTTTTGCATTAACAGTGGAGTCTGACATCTTTCCAGTGTGGTATAATGGACACTGAAACAGGCTCACACACAGATCTGTGCAATCTGAAGTTCTTAGATGACTACTATATTCAGTGAGTATGCTTATCCTTTCAAAGTGTTCACTGCAAATCTTATGGTGAGGACCTGAGAATTTTCATTTTAAATAGAACAAAGTATTAAACCTGCTTTTGAAATTGTGTGGAATCACCAAGAAAGCACCTCCTGAATTGCTATGAGATTAATGGGAGAGGCATGACCTGCTTTGGTATTAACAATGATCCCTGTAATGGAAAAGTTTTACAGGGATACCATAAGCGAGTTCATTAGTTATGTATTTAAAAAAAGAAAACCCCAACAAAACTTAAACCCCCTATACTGTTTGCAGTGGTAAAAACTCTTTCTTTTTTTTTTTTTTTTTCCCCCAAAGAAAACAGATTGCAAACTCAGTCTCAATTAATTCCATTCTGTCAGACATTTGCCCATTTTTGGTATTTCATTCCAGGTCACACTGATGCAAAATTCAGACATGCCAACTGTCCTGCATGAGAGCTGTCAGACAGATTAGCACTCCTGCACTGACAGAGCTACTACTTTGTCAGGACTGGGAACCATTGTGTTGAAAACGATGCCTCAGCTGATGTGCCTATGGGAAGAAAGCAACTGGCAGTATATGAGGCTTGATCCTATCAAGTCTTGGTGTCTAAGACTGAGCTGACCAGGTTCACATTCTTATTCTTCTTTAAAAGGAGGACGACGAAGCTATGTTAGCAGTATAACTCTCCTGATCCTCTTCAGGATCCATCTCCTACATTAAAAACCAGAACTATGCATCCCTTAACTTTCTTCTTTCTTCTAATACTTAGGAAGACTCTTTTTGCTTGTTCAGTTGAAATTTACTTCGAATCTTTCTTTTTCAAAATTCTCCCTTCCCTCTGAATTTAGACTATTCATTATAGCAGCTTTAGTTACATGTTACTATTTCACCTACTGTTTTTGAAATGTCTATATGCTCATAGGCTGTCAATACTTTCTCTTATCTAAGCAGGCACTGTCCCACCTTTTACATATGTCACTGCATGCTTTCCAAGAATTCCTGTATTATGCCCTATTTGACCCAGAGCAATTCATACCTTGTAGCTCTGCCATAAAGGGGAAATCTTTCTCAAAGCTCTTTAAATCTTCTCTGAGCATGCTACTTTTTTTCAGGACTGTTACTCTATAAGCAAGATGAGGAAGAAGTCACAGTTCAATGAGGCGTACTTTTCAGCTCTCACAGCTTCTTCCCTTATGCTGGGTCACATTTCAATAGACTCACAAATCCAGACAGCTGAGGAAATATGACCCTTGTTTATTCCACTCTGAATCTGACAACACAAAACAAAAACACACAAAAGAACAAAAACAAAACAAAAAAACCCCACACCCAAACAAACAAAAGACACCATGAACACCCAGAGGATACACTTACAACAGGCCAGTTATTTTTGATTGTTCATAGTATCCAGATACTACACCACAAAATAAAGGCCTGTTGCTTTGACAGACTACCTGGAGAACTTGTCACAGCACACCACTAATCTCTCCTGTAGAATTCAGAGAGCAAAATAAACCCTTTTTCCTAATAGTACTTGTATTCCAGTCCAAAATCTATTTTTAAACCATTAGCATTAGTGTTTTGGAGCACAGAAGCAGGGGATCTAAGAAGAAATGGAAACTATAACTAATAAATAATCAAACTATGCTACCAATTGCATGTGTTTGCAAGTGTTACTTGCCTTAAAAATTGGTTTGAGAAAAGTATTTCCTGGAAAATATCAAGAGTATCATTTTACCACAGGAGGCGTGCAACACTCTTGGATTAATAACGCTTTATAGCACAACTACTTGAACTTAGTGTTTTCTCTGTTCAGACCATTGTTTCTGTTTTGCTTAATGCAGGTATGCTGTTACTAAGAGTTGTAAATAGATTTTTAAGATGCTACTGCTGCTGTTGTGATGAAGTCTAAACAGTTCTAGCATCAGATGAAATTTCCCAGGATAGTATCCGAGGCTACGTGAATTGCTTTACAAGGATTGCATTTAAAATTTCATTTGATAGCAAATGTTTCAGAAAGGAAAAAAAGTAGTGCTTTCTGACTTGATCACAAACCACAAGTATGCATAATAGGATTTGTCCACTTATCCAATGTGAATAGATGGAAAGAATTGTTCAGTTATGCACTGCCAGCTTTAGAAGCCATAGAGAAACGTAAAGGAAAAAGTTACAGAAAATTATCCACGCCCTTAATGCTCACCAGTTACTGTGAAAGTAACACCTAATAGAGTTTTTTGCCAGGCTACTGCTATCCTCTTGAAAGAGTCCTAATTTCTGCTTGTGCATGTGTGACTCTTCCTCTGGGTTAAACTTCTTGCTTTAAACACAGGAAGAAACACTAAGAATTCAGCATATATAGACTGAAATTTTCAGAAATTTGCTTCAGAGTTATCTGGGGATTTGTCTCTGGTAGTCTGTAAATCAGATTCAAGACGTTATTATGCTAGAAGCCAAATGAGCCACATAGTCCTACCCACTGCATTCTGCTCTTAGCAGTCACATGCGAGGGTAGGAGCAACAAAAGTACGACAGAGTTTGTGTGGCAAATAAGAACTGGATATCCTACGGTGTTGACTGCAGCAGCAAGGGAATTACAAAGCATGTTAATGAAGGTATAGCGTGCATGCAAAAGGAGACAGACCCTTGGAGTTCCCTAGGGTGATGTTTCTAGACACCATACCGCCATGATCCTACCAGGCTGCATTTGGATAAAGAAAAACTGCTGTTCTCATGTCAGCAATAAAGGTTGCTCACCTTTCTTGCAGTAGGCATGCTGTGTCTTCCTGTGATAGTTGTAGTATTGACTGATCAGAAATAAATTTAATACACATTTTAAGTGCTGCCTGGACCCTCTTCAACCTTAACCAAAATTGAATATTATTTCAAAATGAGACTGAACATAATCTTCGAAAAACATCTATTAAAGATTAACAAGGCAACTATAAAAATGTTAGATGTGACTAAGATGTCCTTTCAGGTGGCCTACAGAATGAGAAGGCATCAGTTCCCTTATTGCCATAAGGAGTTATCCAGATACTCTGATCAGATACTGCTTTGACTCATACCTGAAAAGTGCCGAGACAGTTTCACAAAACATCTCTACCAGAAATATTCACCATTTACCTAACTAATGTAGCTCATTCTCCTGTTCACAAATTAATCATGAGCAAACAATTTTGTTAACAAATTTGATACCCAGAGTTATCCCACTAATGCTCATGTAGACATGAAAATTTTCAGAGCCAGACCCCTACAACTAATGTCAAACAACTGCCCTTTATGCTATTTGTAACCCATTTTTCAAACTGATCAGCTAAACTGCATTATTGCTTCTGCTTCTTAACTGGCTGGCTGTACTTCTCTAAACAGAAGGAGAGCACAAACACCACACTGCAGCCCTTTCATTCCTTCTCAGGCACTCTCACAAGCACCTGTTCTCACAGTTTTTAAAGAGCTTCAGTTGCTGTGATCATTCTTCCAAACATGGAAATTATGCATTTCTGTTTCTGGGTCCCAAGTGGAAAATAACATGGACAAAGCCAAATAGGATTTGCTGGGGCCAATGAATGCCTGACAATATTTCATTGAAGAAGTCACCTAGTGCTATCTGCTGTGTAGATTGCTTTGTCCCAGCTCACTCCTAAACCTAAACAAATTTAAGGAAACCCCTAACCCTACCTCAGATGAAATTATGAGGAGTCTTGAAGGAAAAGAAGTAAACATCTCAGCCAAATTCAAGTTGAGCAGGAAGTACATCACTTAGAAGAGTTAAAATACCTCTTAAACTGCATGAAGAACTATACATGCCCATACAACAAGGACCTGTCTCACTCCAAAGCTCTGAAGAGAGAAAAGCAACACTCCTGCCCTCCTGTCCTCTTTTCAGTTCCATTACTAGCCCATACTGGTACCCAGCGGTGTCACTGGCTCTGGGAGAAGGTTTACTTGTTACACCATCATATGCTTTCCAGCAAAACTCCCTCCCCTGGCAGATCCTTGTTCACCACAACAGCTTCAGTAACAAGGGCTGGATTTCCCATGTGTATATTTGTGACAAATACTGTGAGCTAATCTCATTCTTCTCTGTCTTTCAGTATCAAAAACAGTCCAGATGTTACAAACCACAGTTTGTTGGGCAGTCCTAAGAGGCCACCACACTGGATAAAGTGAATAGCACATTCTGGAGACATGGGTTCAACAGCAGGTTTTAGTTCCGTGTAGCATAGCACAGTACTAGATTACAATTTCCAAATGTATTCACATTTTTCTATGTTGCTTTTCATAAGCACAGCACAATCACATACCCCTTTTCTCTCAGACTAGAACTCTTTCTCTAAGACAGTCCTTTCATCAAGAATTGTCTCTATAGGTCAGACTATCCTAAAAAAACCCTGACTAAATGAAGCACTATTGCTGGCACTTTTGGTACTCATGTCAACAGAAAAATGAAGAAATGAACACAGAGGAAGGAACATGTTCCTGATGTAATAATTTTAGTGCCCCCAAGTGAGCAATGGGGTGAAGAACAAACATGTCCTATTCTCCTGGCTGACCTAAAATTAACACCATGGACTTTGATCCTTTGAAATTTATAAGGGTACTTGAGAATTAGATTTCCTAATGAGGACAAATACAGTTCTTTAATACGATTGTTTCAGAATCAATCAAAATTTTGAGCCATCAGAGCTGTTTTAGTTTATACCAATCAACATTTATTCTGAATTCACAGATGGAGGGTGTTGGTATCACCATCTGGTTTCAATGAGCTTTGGAAGAGTACTCAAGCACAGGAACGTTATGTCCGTTCAAAAGAAACTACAGAATTGTAACAACGTTACTTGTATACCTCTATGGGTACCCTTACCATGATGAGGAACTAAAACCAGGAACAAAACACCTGGTAATAACCAAACACATTTACATATCACCCAAAATCATGAAAATAATTTATATGCTTCTATACAGTTTCCTTATATTACAGCCTGACTTATTTGCAATATAGTCGTGACAGTCAGTATGAAATTGTTACCAAAATGAGTCAGAAGTGAACACTTGTACTGTACTTCATGTCACATTTCTTACTCTGACATAGCAATTGTGACATTTCCATCATATTGTGCTTCTGCGTATCTAGGTGTGGCAGAAAGGATGAATAATAATAAAAAAATATTACTCAGTGGAGTAAAATTCATGTCCACTTACACCAGGAAAGGGCACAAGATAATGGCAGTTATAATTGATTCCCTGTTTAGGAAATTCAGCAGTGCATATAATGTACCACTAGCAGCTTACAGTAAAACATCATATTCTGTATCAAGATAAAGGCAACATACTAATGAGTACAACTAAATCTTGACAGTCAAATGATCTCTTCTCCTTGTAACAGTCTGTGGTGCAATGAGTAATCAGAACAGCAGAGCAGTAATTACGTACATTCACTTACACTAAAAGCATTTCTGATGGACTGGAGTGTACTGAAGTAGAAAAAATATGCAAGAATTATTTTCCTTACATTTACATTGGATACACAATTCCCATATTTCCTTTCTGGTTTTTAAAACTAAACCAAGGAACAGAAGTCTTAAAAGCTTTTATTTTCTATTAACTGAAGGTATTCTTTTCCTGCTTTTAATTAATATTTACTTTGCTTGAGAGAAGACAGGCTTTACATAATGCATATCTCGTGTATTTCTAGGGCCAGCCATAGAAATGTGGAGAATGATGCAGACTTTCATATGATCAAGATCTGATATGAAGGAGTAACTAAGTGCCAGGACATGACTTCTACTTAGCAGTGGCCATAGTCTTTTGATTAAGCTAAAGAAGACAAAGTGTGAGAAACCTTCATGTTGTTTTAACATTCTCTCAAAACTTGTGGGAGGAAGGAAAGGCAAACATTCAAAGGTGGAACAGGGATTTGGATATTTATTCAAGCTGATAATGGTCCAAAGCTCCAGTGAAAGTAGTACTGGGCAGAGAAAGACTCTTGAAGCATAGATCAATGTACAGCATCCAGACTGATTAATCTTTCCAGATCAATATGTACTTCTAATACTATTGATGTGCCAGTCTATTTATGACCATAAAAACAGTTTTAAAGTCTATTAATGCAAAAAAATAGTGGCTCAGTATAAAGTAAGATCATATTTTAAATACAGACAAATCTGAACCATTCTCAAAAATAATGCAAGAGAAGTCAGTTTATAAGTTCTTTGCATCCCTTATATGTATATATTTTTACCAATATGACAAATTTCAAAAACCCATTTGAGCGCTTCATCTGCACTTGCCATCAGCATCCTCCTGATCTTGATTAGGAAATACGTATCATATTCATATAGAAAACTTACAAATATATGATAGCCCTGGATACAACAGTTTCTAAATTCCTAGCCTCAAACACCATGGCAGAATTCAAAACAACATGTATGGTGAACAGAGCATAACATGCTCTACAGCCTTAACTTCCTCTGGTTTCTTTAATCTGCAGTGTGCTTCTCTGTCTCATGGATAAAGCAAGTAAGTTTTTTAATGGCTTGGGAAGACCCTCTGGTATCATTCAAACCCCAACCTGTGTTGCAGTTTTTCAAAATACCATGACTTTGTATCATTTGGTTCCTCTGTTTTTGTGCAGTGTTTTCACTCCTTAAAGAATATTCACTGTCCTTTCTATTTAGCTGCCTTGTTACTTCTCTTCTATCTCACCCCACAGCAGCTCCTGCTTTCCTGAGCATTACAAGATCAGGGAAGGTATGATGTTTCACTTGGAATAAACAGAATAATTTTTTTTGTATTTCCACATGCACTTTTCTCCACAATTTCTGATCTTCCACTTTTTGAGGGCAGTGTTCATAAAAATCAAATTGCAGTATGCTAATTTTAATCGTGAGTGCATAGGCTGTGCACAGAAAGAAACAAAAGTTCTTAGTGGTATACATTTCAGTGTCTTTAACACTTTAATATAATGAGAACTTACATGTCTGTAAAAATCCTGTAATTCCACATGTTGTGTTTTCCTTCTTCCCTTGTGTCCTACAGAGCTGCATCTATATATTTGTTTCTCTGAAATGATAAAAATACATTTTGTAACGAAACAGCTGCATGTCTACCAATTCTTAACCATGTTTAATCTTCTAAAGTTCCAGATTTTTTTTTCTTTACACTTGAAAATCTCATGTCTGCTACAGAGGTTAAAATGATGGTGGAAAGGGTAAAGATGAGAACTTGATCTCTCGCTTTCCACGGAAGACCAACTGTTAAGAGGACTATTCATCAAACAGTAATGTTTGATGTCATTACTTCAACTGACAAGTTCCAGTAAGAAAACTCACACTGATCAGTAGAGGATGCTCCACCACCTCTCTGGGCNTATTCAAGCAAATCTCTGCATGTTTCTGTAGACCATGAAATGCTCATTAAGATATAACAAGAGCACTACTTCGCTGATCTGATGAAATGAAACACGCATGGAATTAATTAGGACCACTTTACTAATCTCTCTTCCATTAGATAAAAATTATTTGACCCAAACAATTTTTACCTGCCAATTAAAGCTATTTCATATATTTAGATTTCGCTGCCATTAAAGCAAAGAGGATTCATATTATTTTCCTTTAACATGATTAAGCCATTTTTAATCTTTTCAGAAGAACACAATCATTTGCAAACATTAGAAAGGGAAAAGGAAATTGAGAGATAATGGCAAGAAGGGGAGGCAAAAAGAAAAAGTACCATGAACCACAGGGCACAAAGAGCTAAAGCAGATTTGATATTAATAATGCTATATCTATAATACATTTAACTTCCCATCCTGGTAAGATACCCAACTAATTTGTTTTCATCTCTATTTCCATACTGACCATGTTGTTTACTATTTCTTCCACGCTCCAGAATTAATAATCTGTATTGCAAGAAAGATGGTTTTGAAATAAAAGAGTAGAGACTCTTACACCAAACAGGGAAGGACCTAGGAGTACTTCCCAACTTTGAGATCTTAACTACCTATCAAAAGGTAGTTACCTGCTGCCCAGGACATCTAGTTTCAATTAGAAAACTTGGTCATGAAGTCAAAGAGAGTAGTACAATGCTTCAGAAGACCTCCAGTCAAGATGATCAGGAGAGCAAGGCAATGAGTTCATCATGAATTTTATCTGACCACAACACAACCACGGCCTTGCTTCACCAAATCTCTGAAGGTTTCAGTCCTTCCAAGGCTCTCAAAAGGGCAAAGCAGTCAGAGATAGAAGATAAAAGAGGGTCTTAAGAGTCATTGGAGTCTGCCTAGTTTTTATTTCAGGAACAGGGCCAAGGCAGCAGAAATGGAAGAATTTTCAGCTGTTGTTCTCTTTACTGCTTGTTTTAGGAAGAATTTTTTCAGCTCTCCCAGTAAAGCTGAGGCAGATCAGTCAGGAGAAAAAAAAAAAAACACCAACAAAAAAAACACAAACAAAACCAACCGACCTCCCATAAAAGCCAAAAGACCACCAGTCCAACTAGCTATTCCACTCAGCATGTCCCTTCTTTTAATTCTGCAGGACAGCACTCAATAGTAATCCTACAAACTTTTCCTGATGTCCTTCAGTCATCATTCTTCCTTCTTTTTATTGTGTGTTCTGCATTAATTTAATTCATTAAAAAGTGTTTTGAAAACTGGCACCGAGCTTAATCAGTGTTTTCCACTCAATATTTCTTAACTGCATCTACACTCAACTGGGAATTTTCTAGTATGTAGATTGTTGTTTTTATCATTTAAATAAGGCCCCAATTACGTAATCACAATGCACATACATATTATTAGATTGCAGAATGGCCTGGACAGAAATTTTAAAAAGACCCTCTCTTATATGTGAATGATAAAGAACACTAATTCTCTGTCATTTTTAGCTCTATTTTTCTCAAGATTACAGTGCACGTAAGTGATAACCAGCAACAGCAGGACAAATTTGCTTTAAGACTGTACGCTCCAAGAATGTGCTGAAGTCAGTCAAAAAAATAATGAGTAAAAAAAAAAATCCCCACAAGATAAACAAGAAAAAAGCCTTGTTACTTCTTTAAAATCAGTTTGTTTTTCCCCACAACATTTGCTGACATTTCTAGTCTTAAAAAAAAATTTATCCCTCTACTAATTGTCTTAATTTATAGATTCATCATGCATGCATCACTTCAATCAATCTGTGCCAACAATTCAGTTCACTGTACTGGCACTATTTCTCCTGTCTTTTGACATATTCTTCCACTCTAAACTGAAAAAGATAACCTGAAAAGGGACTGCAGCTTCCCAGAGGAACCTCTTAGACCTGACATCTGAGTTCAGACTTCCCCCAAGATTAGCGGTGACAGGAAAAGCCCTTCCACTTAAGGACCTTCCATGACATAGGAAGGGATCCCATTACAAATGCCAGATCCAGCTGTCCAAGTGACAGCCCCACCAGAGCTGGCTGGGACTAAACTAATTGCCTTATCACCTCAGCCAAGGCACCTCTTGCTCAGTGTAGAAGTCAATTAAGCAAACTTGTCTTACAGCTACCAGATATAGACCTATTCTAAAAACAAGAGAAATGCAGTCATCTTCACTTCGCCAAGTACTTGTGGCATCACTAGGACATGTTATTCAGTGGTTTGTTCTGCTTGTGCACACAGAGGAGATTAAACTGCCTCTCCAGACTCCCCTGGCCTCTGCTCGCCTGTCTGCTAAGTACATCAGGGCTGAAAAAAAGCTGTCAGCACTAGCGTAAAACTAACATGTCCCCTGAATGCTTTGAAAGCTATGAGCTCAACATCAACTTGCAGACAAGGATGGTGTTCTGGTTCACTATAGGTGTCTGCTTACTCAATGGTAATGTAGGTTTCCTGTAGTGACTGCTGTGGAAGGTTGTTGTGTTGGAGCCAATTCCTTCCTTTACAAGCCATTGCTTATAGCTAAGCCAGTTTGGTAAGGACATGTCCAGGTCTTTACAGAAGAAGTCCTCAAAGACTAGATTATTTTTTTCTTTTCCTTTTTTTGGAGAAGGAAGGAAGAAGAGGAGTGAACCCTTCTAAACATACACGGTGTATTTCCACAGTACTGCCAAAAGGTGACAGACAATTAAGACACTACTGGCCTTGAAACAGCAGGCAAAGAAAACTATAACTCTAAATAGCACAAACCTGAAGATTTAAGGAACCCTTCAAACAGGTTGGTGTTTCTGCAGGGAAATAAAAACACAGGCTCTTGTAGAGCACCATCAATCTGCAGTTCTGATAGGAAACATGAATTAGAGGATGTGAATCATGTTCCCACTGACACATGGCCAATGAACAATCAAAACACTTAATAGAAAATGTGAGCCCAATAGTCTGAAGATCTTGTGTGCCTGCCATGTGTAATAATCTATATACTTGGTTTGTACATGCTTCCTACTCCCACACACTTCACACAATCCTCATGGCTATTGAAGTCTTTAAATATAAGTCCTGCACAAAATAACCACAATTAATTTCCCTCAGAGATAAAAGGAAGCTCAGAGGCACCAAAGCTTTTCTTTCTGGAATTTTGCCGGTGGTGCTGTATAAGAACTGCACAATACTTACTTATGAATGCCAACATTTCTTTATGGTTTTGTACATTCATTTTTGTACTTTGTGCAATAGCTCCAAGGAACAGATGATTAATTCTGGGTTATAGCAAAGGACTATTTACAAAATACAAGCCAACTTTATAGCAGTAAAACTAGCCTCAAAAAATAAGTGTTTATTGAAAATAGCATTTAATTTTCCTACCTAATATGTCATCATTTTCGAACAGGTTGTAACAAGTATTTTTTTTTTTTTTTCATTTTCTGACCAACACTGCTCCTTCACTAACATAATTACTGTCCTCATCAGTAAAGCAGCAGAAAACATCTTTCCCCTCCTGCTGTTTTTGCTTTCTGTAATGCTCACATACCATTCACAGTTAACCAGCTAATTACTGCAAACTTTTGCTGACAGCAAAAATACAACAAGATTTGCAGCAGTGTTTGGTCTTACTTATCCGAACCACAAGACATAGAGCATCAAGTACTACAGCAGACAATCATAGGAAGAGAAAACAGCCTTGATGCTTCTAGGCTGAAGTTCAGAACTTCTCACTGGGACTCCAAAAAACATTTTCTGTTAGGCTTGATTCTTTCATGGCTGCTAATAAAGATGATTTTGCCTCTTTCTCAGAAGTACGTATGACCAGATGCCCTCCTGTCTGCTATGTCATCAGACTATATATTTAATGTGCCATCCAGAAGAGTGGTTTCTGTAACGCTCACCCTTTAATTTTAAAAGTCACACAAGAAATTAAGAATTTAGCATCAACCCTAAGATGTTTTTTCATAAGACTGTCCCATCATCATTACAACTTGGCACTTTTAGGAAAAATCTGACAGAAAATAGAGGTAGCCTAAGGAATCCATGTGTTATGGCAGCTCATGTATGACCACAGTAATAGGAATACACCAACTCTCCTCGAGCCAGCTGGGACATTGCTGTGGATTTGTTCACCACTTTTCCTGGCAGGTGACACAGAGGTGACTGATTCATTGTCATATTACCTGGCTCCATGTCATCCATATTTATGCCTTAGTCCAAGCCTTCATTTACCAAAACTAAGAGAGAGAAGAACGGAAAGAAGTGTAATTGAGAGATTCTAATTTTTTTGTGGCCTGCATTAATACAGTAGATTTAAGAAGTAGGTTTAATTAAAACAGTAAAATCAATTAAGGAGAAACCATAAACTATTTAGGCACTGCAGTCAATTAAACAGTGTTCTATATATTTCTTGAAAACAATATAGTGGGTAAAAAACACACACCAAAAATCAAAGTCTTAAGGCCTGAAATTTGGCAGTTTAAATTTAAAGCTTATTAGCTAGATAGCTCCTGTGTAAAAGCAACCACATTTCCAGAAGTGGAGATGGTCAGCGCCTTTTGAGACAAAAAAAAACCAAAGTGTAACATGGGATTAAAATCAACATCTCATACTTCCCCTTTGTACATTTTTTTCCCTTCCCAGCAGCCAATATGTACTGCTCATATTTACTATTGCACACAGAGGATCAGTTCTGTATGTGATTCTCCCATTTGGTGTAAAAACAGTACGTTTATATTTCCTTATATTTAGGGTATCTAGCTCTACAGAGGATAATTTTTGCTAAATTCTATTACATTCACAGTTTAATGACTTTTCCAGAACATAAAAAAAAAAAAAGGCAAGTTAAGCAGATAGCCTTTTTTCTTTTATTTTGTTTTCAAGAAAGCAAGAACTAGAACCAAACCTCTTCAGGCACCAACTTAACACAGCTAATCCAACACCCTTCTGGTATTTTCAACCTGTTAGAATTCAGCACCAATTGCAGCATGTTTCCTCCTCAAAACCAGTAGTACAGTGAAAAGAATAGTGGCATATGGCTGAATAAAGAGATGTTATTTTTGTTTCAGAACAGATAAAATTGCATTGCTAACTTCCCTGTTCAGCAACCAGAAAGTACTTAGTCTCCTTCCACTACACCAGTGCTGTTTAGCCCTTAGAGCAAAAGGGTTCCCTGCATGTGTTTCCATGGAGCAGTGGTGACCTTCACATGCACTGATGCCTAACTGCGCCCAAGAGACCCGATCCTTGCCCTTTAGTGAGCTGTGTTACAGGCTGGTGCCCAGCAGCCCTTCTGCCATATGCCCAGAGTGGTATTGCTCAGTCATGTTCTGATACCCTCCCCATGAACATAGCCTGCAGCTACGTAGCTTTGATCCAGCCACTGCATAGACTAGCTGGAGAACAGAGCATCTCCTTTTCCCCACAGGCAAATTCACCAGAGACACAGACCAATACAAACACAATTTTAAATTAGCAGAAAGAGTACTTATTGTTCTGAAGGGATTTATGCAATAGGCATGACTGGTTAGGGCAAAGCTACATTTTAAACATTGCAGCCTTAAATCTGTTCCCATTTTGCATGACTCAATATAATTTATTACTATCACTAGAAGATTTTTTTTTTTTGCATGATGCCACTAAACGCATTAGTGACTGTTCAGCTATGTATTGCACACAGAGTCAAGGTGCACAGTGAAATCCTGTTCTGTAAACTGTGTCTTCTAGCACATACTGAGAAAATAAGGGCTTCCCCTCTGTATCCAAACTTTTGGCAAATGTGGGTCATTCTTCCTCTTCATGGAAAGAGATTGAAGCTTTAGGAACAAAATGGTGACTACAGCCAACCAGAATACTATCCAGCCACAAAAAACTGATCCAATATCAGTTTTGGGATCGTGGGATCATACCATGATTTCAAGAAGTTTTCAAACATCCACAGAACTTGCATCTTTTTCAAGTTCATTCCTAGAGACCACTGTTAGTTACAGCCTACACTACAAACTAGAACGTGCCTTGCAGCCCTCACTCTCAGTGTAAGCGCATACATCTCTGCTCATGCAAATAGTTTAGCCCACAACTCAGAGTCAATATCGCTCAGCTGAAAATGAACACAAGAAGCATTTGCCTCCATCTGGACACAGCAAAATCACCAAACTTCCAGTTGGCTAATGCACTAACAAGATATGAAGGTGATGTAGGTCATAAAAGACAAACATTATTGAGCCAGATGCAACAATTATGAGTATAGAGGTTCTAAAAAAACCACAAAGATCCAGAAAATCATACTGATCAAGTTTTTTTTGTTGTTTAAATTTTGTTAATACGAAATTGCATGAGAACTTGCACCAATTCAGCCTCTAAAAATTAAGTTTTATTAGAAGGAGGGTCAGATAGGTAGCATTGATGGTTTTATTTTTACACTAGGAAGCACACCATTTAAATAGTATTTTCTATTCAATGCCGCATCACAACAGTGACCTTAGTCAATTAATAGGAAAAAAATCTTTCCCTTCACTTCAATATTGTCTACTTCAAGTCTACATATTTTCAGACACTTCTTACTGCATCTATTGAGCACCAAACACACAAATAATAGCATTCTAAGTTGAATGTGACTCTGCAAATATCACTTGGGATTTTCTCATAGCATTCACACCATGAAGTTTGATCATACTCCATTTCTTTTCTTTTAAATTTATACAACAAAGCACAGGAAATAATCAAAAAATATATATTTACAATCTAACAGTCTGAAACTCCTTAGCAGCAAGCTATCCGGCTTACTGTCTACCTATTGTTACGATCCAAGTGCCTCTGAACATTACCAGAAGAAGAAAATAACGTGCTGTTTTTTTTTAAGACATGCCAGTGTTCAAGCAATTGCATACACATCACTTAGACTCCATTTCCATTGCGTAACTAGAAAGCAGTCAAACCTTTCCACATAGACCTGAATATTCCCTTTGAAACAATAAGCAATTACATGAAACATCCCATACTTTAGATGCTTTCAAAAGCATCTAAAAAAAAAATAATCTGTGACAATAGTTATGGAGTTGCAACATTTAAAAAAAGTATTAAAAAAAGCTAAAACCCCCAAACTTTTATCCCTATGAATACAGAACATGCAAATGTTTCTCACTGTGCCCTGTTTTCAGAGGGGGAGGTTGCTTTCACAAGCAAGTCTCCAAATGCCTGACACAAGCTTTCGGAGGGCTTCTCTGCCCTTTCCTAGAATAAAAAGCCATGTCTATTAGTCACTTAGAGCTTCATTGCTCACAGTAGCAAGAGCAGTACTTCAACAAGATACCCAAACACTCACAGAAATGAAATGTTTCCTTGTGAAATGTCTTCCAGACATGACATTCTAGAAAAGAGATTAGTTACTTATTTGAGTTAAGATACAGCAGTCTGAAGCATTAATGAGCTGGATTGTGTTGTAGGGATACTGCATTGCCTGATCTCAGCTAGCCAAAGGGCTCACTTAGGAAAATATTTGCAATACCTTTTTGAAATGCCAAATTTGAATGATGACCGTAACAATGAGTACATACAGCCTCAGGCTCATCTTATTTAAGGCTTGTTTCAGTAACTGCTATTGATGGTCCTGCCATATTCATAGCATGGTTGTAACATTATCTACAGCAGCTTGAGCTTTTTTTATAACCAGTTATACCGCTCACTGACATGGTTACCTCAGCTGATGTGCAGGTTACGCTGCACAATTCAGTGATCACATATACTCATATCATCCTCCACATATTGCTTGTGCTTTTGTAGCAAAGACAGTTACTCAGTTCCATCCTGTTATAACCGCGTGTTGCTTTCTGCAACAGTCCTCTGAAAAAACACCACATGGCTTTAAGAACAAGCAACTGAAGTGGACCTGTGGATATGCTTCTGCTTGTTTTCAGCTACCTGGAAATACTGGAATGATATTCTGCCTGCAATCAAATCTGAGTAACATCCCAGATAACCCCTGCCTTTAAGGTGTTGTCAGGAGCTCATTGAATAAAATGGCAGGATGACATCTGGCAGAGTGAGTATTCAGCGCTTTCGTTAGAATCTTCAGGTTTCCTTCCCTCTTTTTGAAAGCATGAAATCTTAATATCAGCAGTATTCCCCATAATCATTTTGATACACACATATTGCTTTGCCAAGAGAAAATATCCTGATTAACTCATGCTTGTCTCACAAACTGCAGAAGTTTTATTTCACCATTTAGACAAATCTAGTGAAAGGATTACAACATACACTGTCAACATCAGGAGAATAGTAGAGACAGAAAAATCAAATCCAAACAAAATTAAGAAAACTTTCTTTTTATTGCAGATAGTATCAGAAACAGTTCAAGCCTACAACCACACTTTTTTCCTTAGCACAACTATTAGGTGCATTTTTGGTGACTTCATTTCAGCATCCTTTTCTGTCCTTCCATCCATTACTGAGTAAGGATGATGTGGACTTGCAGAATTAAAACAGCAGTTTAAAAACATTTAACCCAAACATTTACCTGCCCCCTTTTTTAATACAATATCAGTCTTTGCAGAAGAGGAAATGGTAGAATGAAAGAAAAGACCAGATCTTATTCAGTCTAATAGCCTTACAGGAACACAATTATAATTGGACATTTTACAGAACATCTAAAATATCTTTCTCACACCTTGGAGAGATGAAACAAGTATATGACAGCTAAAAACCCATAGACCTCACAACTGAATAGACTGAGTTCAAAGAGACATGAATACGTTATAGTGGAATACATTTCAATGTGTCCAGCAGCCCCTCTTGTTACTGAAAAACACAAGTGGACTTCGTGCAACGGAGTGCACAGGTGGGAAAGCGCAGGCAGCCAGGAGGCTCTGGGAGATGGCATGAGCTAGGAGAGCTTTGCTTTCCAAACAAAAATATGTGCCTAATAACAGCAAGCCATCCATCTTTTAAAGACAACATCCAAGATCAAGAGTTCAAGAGCTCTGTAATTGTTCGATGACAGTCCAGAGGCCTGGCTCAGTCACTGCAGACAATCTGTGGAAGAGATCTTCTAGTCTGCAGAGCAATCTGACATGGTTTCGTTAAATAGGATAACGAACATGCCTCTAACATGTCATTTTTTTTCCAAACCAAAGTACAATAGAAAAAAAGTATTTATTCTCCTAATTTTGGAGAACAATGTTGTCCTTTTCCGCAGAAGCTAACAACAATAAGGATTTATTTTTATTCAAGAGATCTGCTCTTGCAGCTAGCTAAGATTTCTGGAGAAATGTTAGATGTATAAATCATTATCCAATAGAAAACCTCCTTATGTAAATTAGATCATTTTATACGAATTATGACAGCAGATTTGCACTTCAACAGAATCATCCTGACTTTGATTTATTTGTGTAATCTGTATTTATTGCAGCTTGCATTTGTCATTTAAATAAAACAACAGTCCTAGCCACTTATACTTTCTTTATGATGGAGGATTTTCAGAAACCCTTGCCATAAGCCTACTTTCTTTCTGCTGTATCAATTATAAGATTTACTGTAGCCTGTAAGAGTAGTTGAATACAGCCAGAAACCCAGGATTACATCAGAGAGTGACTGGCAATACATTAATTAAAATCCATCCAATTATAATAGACTCAAAATAAAATTTTAATTGTTTAATTATAATTGCCAAAAGACTGAGTTTCAAGTGTGAATGCCAAAGAGATTTTTATAAACATCTATTATTTAAAAATGTCATCAATAACTTAATGACATCCATAAAGTTGTTACCATGAAGACTAGGTGACAAAAACTTGGAGAGGTAAATAACGAAATATCCCAAAGAGCAGAATCAGACAAGAAGTTAGGACAATATTAAAGTTAGGTGAAGCACAGCTAAGGTAACGAATAAAAAGCTATGGGATGGACTGAGCAGAAAACTATCTGTGAAAGTGCAGCTCTTGTACTCAAGATGAGAGTCAGAAAAATAACTATCAGAGCAATCACATGGCCTGTCATGTAGAGTCCTTATGTCATTTGACTCAACATGCTAAAAGACCACTGTTGCTTATTCTATAGCATGGTTTCTAAAAGTAGCAGGCCCTAAAACTGACAGTTTGAATTAGGCTTGTTCCCTAACAGCTAACTTCAATCCAGGACTCCAGTCAATCAGCCCTGAAGAGTGAATGACAGGTGAGGGAGGTACAAGCCTATACAGAAATACTAGGAGGGCAGACATGAAGTTTAACATGCAAACAAAATACAGGAAAAAGAGGTTTTTTAAGTCCTTATCCCAGCTTTGTAATTCTTGATCTGTAATTCCCTTTTTGCCTTCTTTCTGAAGAATCTGGCAAGATTGTCTCTTTTGCAATACTGTTTTAGACCTGTGACCAAATCTTTAAACACCTCAGGTGTGTTGGTAGGTCTTAACAACATCTTGGAAGTTTCTGATAAGGACAACTAATTGCGTCTACCTTTCTTTAGCAGTGAATCTGCAGCTAAGAGCAGAATTTTCATATCCATTTGCATGTATCAGACATTACAAAATGAAAGATTGAGTACAGACTCACTGCAACAGCTTGAAAGACCTGCACACTACAAAGCAAAGAAATACTAAGATGTGAAGAGGTATTTCAATCTTGTACTTGTTTACAGAGAAAGATTTGCTGGAATGCCACATAAAATTCTAATGCCCAACTTTTAATAAGAATGTGGAAAAAATGAAAAGATTTAGCAAGGAATAAAAAAAATTCACTTAACATTTTGAATTAAAATTTTTTAAAAGTTGCTTATCCTAGAGGTATGGCTAAGGACAATTCCATCATGGCATATAGGTTCCCGCAGAGAGAGCAGAATGTGATGGCAGAGATAACTCTTCTGTGTAAAGTCAGAACAAGGCTGGAATAATTGAACCTGAAGCTAGAAATATTCAGATAAGAAATAAGAGATACTTTTCCTATGGTAAGAGGCATTAATAGCTTACCCAGGATTCTCCATTGCTGCACACTTTAAAATCATGACTGGATAGCTTTAAACACAATACCTAGTCTAATTCAAGCAAAGGTGTTGGATTTAAAGCCAGCATGCAGGAGAGTTCAATGGCTCACATTAACACAAAAGGTCAGACTACATATAATCATGGTTGTCATTTATGGCCTTAATGTATATAAATCTATAACTTATTTCTCACCTTAATTCTAAGACCAGGTCAAAAAGTTACAGACTAAATTATCTTTTACATTGAGTTACACAGAACATGTTCCCATGCTTTTCATGCCAAAACCCAGCATTTGCTTTAAAATCTGCTTTCAAACTCTACATAAGCTAAAATACCCTGCTTGCTGAATGTGCTCATTCTAATTAACACATAGAACATGATACACACACAAAAAGATCCATGCATGACCTTCATGATCTGAAAATAGGTGTAAGTTATAAAGAAGATAAGTCTAGGAAAATCACAGCATAATTGTGACCTGGCAAAGTAAATAGTTTCATACATCATTTGCCCTTTCACTTCAAGAAAAAGAATAGTAATCTACCTGGACCTTTGGGTTAACTCTATATATTTTTCTGTTCTTATTACAGAATGGTTTGAGTTGGAAGGGACCTTAAAAAAAAGTCACTCAGTCCAAACTCCCTGCCATAGTCAGGGATACCTTCCATTAGACTAGGTTACTGTTAGCCACATCCAGACCAGCCTTGAACGATTCAAGGAATGAGGCATCCCACAGCTTCTCTGTGCAACGTGTTGTGGTGTCTTATCACCCTCACACTAAAGGATTTCTTCCTAGCATCTAAATCTCCCCTCTTTCAGTTTAAAATCATTACCCCTTGTCATATCACTACACTCCCTGATATAGACTCTCTTTCTCCATCCTTCCTATAGGCCCTTTTTAGATGCTGGAAGGCCATTATAAGGTCTCCCCGGAGCCTTCTCTTCTCCAGGCTGAATAATGCCAGCCCTCTCATCTGTCTTCACAGGAGAGGTTCTCCAGACCTCTGATCATTTTTGTGGCCCTCCTATGGACCTGTTACAACAGGTCTTTCCTGAGCTGAGGACTCCAAAGACAGACGCAGTACTCCAGGTGGGGTCTCACCAGAGCAGAACGGAGGGACAGAATCACCTTCCTTGACCTCATGACGCTTCTTTCGATGCGGCCCAGGATATGATTGGCTTTCTTTGCTGCAAGCACAAATTGCCAGCTCATATAGATTTTTCCCCATCAACCAACATCCCCTCGGCAGGGCTGTTCTCAATCCATTTTCCACCCAGTCTGTATCTGTCCTTGTGATTGTCCTGACCCACGTGCAGGACCTTGTAATTTAGCCTTCTTGAAGTTTATGAGGTTCACACAGGCCCACCTCTCCAGCCTGTCCGGGTCCCTCTGAATGTCACTGGCAAACTTGGTGCACTCAATCCCACAGTCCATATCACTAATAAAGATTATGCTCAAATATCTTAATGAGAATCTATATGGGCATAGATACATTTTACTGTGCTATTGCTCTATCCTTCCTAGCTTTTGCAAACATTTTCTGCAGCTATTTATGTAGACAAATTTTTTTCATGTTTTTTGTAAGCTATTTTTCCTCTTGGTTAATACCATAGGGGCCATATCAAGATGTGCTAAAATATATACACATATTATACCTATGAGGAAGAAACCTCTATCAAGACGAAAGTAAACAAATCTAACATTAGAAACAGGACATAGTAATGTTTGATAAAGGTTATTCTTCATTAACTTGCTAAAAAACAAAAAGGCAGACAAAATAACCGAGACAGGTTTCCAAAATATTTTGAGACATGTAAAGGAGTTGATTTTAACATCCTATTTTGTAGTGAAGTCTTAGGGAGCTTTGGCATTAAAATAATATTTTCTGAAACAGATAATGGAATAAAGGAATATATTCACCATTTACTATTCTAGACTGTCTATAGATTTGCATCACAACTTACTAAGAGACTGTATCAACTATAACTTTTATATTGTCTTTTTCAACCAGTACTGTACTAGTTCTGAACACAGAAAGAATGAAATTAAGCTTGGTTCAATTCCCCCCCCTCACACTGAATTGTAGTCTTCCCCTTCTATTCATGCAGAGCTATAAGTTCTAGGTCTATAGAGAGTAATATCCACTCCAAGTTAGTACAGTCCAAAAGCCAGGTGAAAAAAAACCAAACATGACAAAATCATAGAATCATAGAATTGTCCAACTTGGAAGGGACCTTTGAGATCATCTAGTCCAACCAAAAAGGTGCAGACCTATCAAATTAGTCATTTGAAGGTTTGGAACTACTGAAGAGTAAGTTGATTTTAAAGGTTGGGAAAGCTGAATTAAGTCAGGAGTATTTGGAGCACAAAACCTAAACCATGCTTAAAACATATACAACTAGTTGAAGCTCAGAGGATGAATGCAGACAAAGCCAGGAAAACTGTGATTCAAGTTCCCCTGGATTATGGTGATTCTGGGACATTTTGTTGTGACTACTGCAACATGAAAAAAAACAGTGTTTTATCTCTTCTCACACAGGGTAGATTGTTGATATCTGCAGGAACAATTTGAATCCTGTGCATTTTAGAAATCTTTGCAATTGGTATTTTTGTATTTGTTAGTAGAATGCTTACCTTTAAGTTGACATCTTTGTAACTTTATTTTTTTTAAATAAACAGAAATTTCACTGAATTAACTTTGAACAGTGAAAGAGAACACAAAGAAAAGATACAAAGTTTTTTCAAAAACACAGAATCCAGTAGAATATCAAGAATTGTAATCAAGTGTTACATCTTCAAAAATTGACTTCTTTATGGTAAATCATATAAGTCACAAAGTAGTACCTTGCTTGAGCTGAAGTCAGTCAGTCTCTGGTTGACTCTTCCATACACTGTTTTATTTGCACAGAACCTGAAAAAGAAAAAAGCACACCACAACTCTTTAAAAGCATTTTCCTTGAGGACTGCAAGAAGCATGCTTAGCTAACGTTAGGAACCATACTACTTTTTTTTTTTTTCCATAGTTTTTGCATTGTTGAGAACACCAACATCTATACTGTAAAAGCTACAAATAAGCTAAGTGTAAAAGAAATCCAGAAAAAGTTACCTGAAAGGAAAATTTAAGAAGCCTTGCACAGTGCTTCTAAAACAATGCAGGCATGCACTAACATTCCCTTCCTATTCAGAAGAATTTTAGAATAGGAACACACTACAAAACCAGAATTCATTATCCAAGTACAGTGTTTTAGTTGTTTTAACGAAAGCAGGCACAAATCCAAAAAGATGTAGAGCCCAAAACAAAACTGTATACTGTAGAGTATCTGAAGCTCTGTAAAAATTAATCTATTACCTTCTGAAATTACTTCTATTCCAGTAACTAACTGCATATTATTATCACGACTAGCTTTTATGAAACCACATTTTCTCTCTGCAATTAGCATCAATAAATTCTAGGTAAACCAGTTTACAAAGGTATGAACAAAAAGCAATTCCATCATCTTAATTTTATGTTGGGGTAACACACTGATTACTTAAAAAGCGCACCTCTCCTTCAAACTTACAAATGAAAAGTCTGTAATCAATACGAAATATCTAAACACACAGTCATTAAAAGGCAAGGAAGAAAAAAAAACCCACACATCACTTAAGAATTGTGACCCTGATTAGATTTTGCAAAGAGAGGCAATAGGCTATATCAGTGCTTTCCTTCCTTTACCCCCTTTGTCTCTAGCATTTCTTAACCACCTGTTAATCTAGAAGAAAAGGCCTGAAATTGCATTATGGAAAAGTCCTTGAGGACTTCTTCCACATCTATTTTGGTCAAATCCTACGGAAGTTTACATCTGCTTTATGTTCTGATCAGTCATATGACCTAATCACAGATGTCTTGCAGCATGCACTTGGATCACTGAACATGGATGTTCAGTGTGAAAGATGTGCATGCTACTAGAGAACATCCAGATTCTGCCTCCAGGGCCTGGGACTATGAGAAGGAAAACGGGACTTGGAAGCGCAAACCTGAAATAGTGACTCTGACAAAGAAAACTAATTTTTTCTTGACTGGCTGCTTCTAGGTCTGATTGATTCAACACAAAGACATACAGATTTGGAAAAGATGACAAAAATTCCTACTAACTCATTGTAATCTGGTTAGAAAACCAAGACCCAAAAAGACCTCCTGCCCCCTGATGGATACTGCTATGAAATCCTTGTCCTGAGAAAAGTACAAATGTTTTTCGGTGCAAAGTAAAGCCAGTCAGAATTGAGATGCCTTTTGACATTTTATCAAGAATTAAAAAGTCTGCCCACTATAGCAAAAAAATTCAATCATGCTTTGGCATGATTTTTTTTCTCAGAAATGGACAATTTTCATAGCTACATCTTAAGCATACAGGCAGGAAAAACTGAATCCCCAATCAGTATTTTCACATACACCAGTTCTGAAATTTTTCCTGTTGAGGGAGCCAAGTGATACAACCCATCCACTGCATGAATAGAGAATAACCCCTCAGATCATCAGCAAGAGGCCTTAAAAACAAACACTAGCCTTCTGTAAGTCAGATCTTCGCAAACCAGTTACAGCCAGTAGCATAGGATAGTTCTGGCAAACACAATTGGGAAAGGGGAGCGTCAATCCCCACAAGCAGGAATAAAATCTTCCCTAGGACTTTTTCATAAGAGTTTCTGAGCATTTCTCATTGTTCTTGACAACTTGCAATTATTGCTTATGATTGTAGGGTAGCTTTAGAACACATAATACATTTTTCTGAGATCAGAGTTCTATTATTAGAGAATGGAGGCATAGCTTCACTTTTTAAAATTGAGTAGACTGCCGTGAACAGATAAAGATATTTTTGAACCAGCAGAATCCACAGTACTCAAGTTCTAGAAAAAAAAGAATAAGCTTGTAACAGATTCATTGAGACTGAGTTGACTACATCACTAATTTTATGGACAAGACAAAATTAGTAACTAGAAGACCTTAGCAGATTTAAATTCTGTGGCTTTTAGAGATTTAAAATTGCGTTGCATAAATTTAGTCTCAATTAATTCTTTTCATGCTGGAGATAAGGTCTACCATATAGAGTGAACGATGGCTTAAGAAATACAAACAAAAGAAAGTACTACATGACAAACACACGATACTTAGAGGCATCATAGCTAGTCCTATTTGATACTTCTAATAACAATCAGGAACACAGTAAACAGCATCGTAATGAAATCTCCAGATTAGAGGGATTAGAAACATGATCAGAAGTTACCAGCAAAATGCAGTTTTGAAAGTCACAAGCTAAAACATCTGGAACAAAATAACCTAAAAAGCTGGCCCACAAATTATCAAGTTCCAGTTTTCCCTACTACTGAGAATGTAGTAAAGCAGTATATGTACATATATATGTATTCCTAGAGAGACAGACATCTATTTGCACACTATTACATATAGATACCAGATACAGGCAGGAATTCTCTGACTACAGCTGATAGGAAAACATGGACATTTTCAAGAAAGCATTTGGAAATTTCTCAAGACTGATTTTGTTCTTCCAAGAAAGTGTTCTATAAAAATTATTTTGCCTTTAAAATTGAAGGAAAGTAATGTAGTACAATCAGCTTCATAATACAGACCAAACTTCAAACTAAACTTCACTCATGAGTTTATGCCAAAGGCCCGTTTGTCTGAACTCAGGCTCCAGCAGTGAAGCTACAAGCTTATTAGTGTAGTTAGACTGCTAAAAATTAATTCAAAGAGAGCTATGAATCAGAAGTTCAGAGGAAAACAATGAAAAGGATGAAAACCAGAAAGAGCACTTTGCAGAAGGATTAAAAGGAGCTGGAAATATTTATGATGGCTACTGGATAACTCAAAGAAAAGGGTGGACTAACCTTTGGCTGTATGAAGGGACTTTATCCTGTACAATCAAAAAACAACTATTTCCCAGACTAATTAAGGCTAATATAAAAAAAAATGTCTATTTTATTGTAAGATACACTTGACTACAAAATACTGTCCCAAGTGAAGCTGCAGCATTTTCAGTCATTAGCCAGCCTACCCAGAGTTTTAGCCTATGAGGGGACATCTGTCACTAGGACTTGATTTCACAGATCTATCCATTAAGAAATTAATTCTTGCAAAGACATTAATTTACTTCTCAACTAGCAACTCTTTAATAAAAATAATATGTGTCTGCCTGGTACAATTTCTTGGCTCTTTAGTCATTTAAAATACACATTAGTGCCATTAACTCCGAAGAAACAGAGAACAGTAAAACCTAATTTATTCCCAAACGTAAAGACAGAAATAGGGATATAAAAGAGTTTTCCTTGTGTTATAAATAACATCAGAATGATCTAAGATTAACACAGAGCAGTAGTTCAAGTGTTGCACATGTGCAGATACACCAACATAAAATTTGTACTGCCTCAAGCATCTGAATATAAGCAGGTTTTCCTCCCTCTTCCCCCACTACTGCAGTTCTTGAAGCAGCTCAATTTTAACTATTTCACACTTCCTGCTTTTATTGACCTATTATAAACACGACAGCTGACAAGGTGAACAGAGAGGATTTGTTAGCTATCAGAAACAGTAATCCCACAAGTTAGTGCAGGCTCCAAAGCGGTGACACACTGGCATGTTAATAAATGGACATGAGGTGATTTAACTCCATAGCCAAAGCCATAGCATAACAAAATCTAACAACTAAAATTTATTCAAATAAGAAAGCAATTTTGAAACTATAACTGCTGCATAAGTGCATTAGGTTATGCAGTTAAAGCAACATAGAGGTCACCTGGCTTTTCAGAGAAGAGTCCACCAAAAAAAAAAGCTACATAATAAAGTCATCTTTACACAAACAATGCACTATTTATACCCAGTTAATTGGCACAAATGCTACCCCTGAAAAGCTCTCATGATCACCCAGTTTGCTTACATTCAACAGACCCTTTGAAGGATCAAGAAAGCTAAAACCACGCAGGTTGGATTGGTGAACTATGTCCCATTGTTGTAATAATTCAACCACAGGAATCAGCTTTTTAATTTTACTACTGCAACTTTGAAGATTTTCTAATTTGTAAACACCACACAAACTTCATTGTTAGAAGAGCACTTAAAGTTTAATAATATTTTCCTTTTTAAAAAAATCTAATTACAATAAATTTTCAGCAAGCTGTAATTATTCCTTTCCTCTTCTGACTAATACTGGAAAGAAATTAAAACAAAAAGACAAAATCAGTTAAAGGAAAAGATACATGGTGAAATCAGTAGGTACAAACACACATTTTATTTTTATTTTTCACAGGATCACAGAGGTGACAAGACCTCCAGCTGCTCTAAAGCCACTTAAGGCAGTCTTTGTGTGCCAAAAATGTACACGTGGGAAAAAAAGTTAATATAACCTCAAGAGGTAAAAAACAAAGTTAACAGATAACAGACTAAAGCTCTGTTTCAGTGTTTTAAGCTAAAAATCTGATTTTTGTAGTTGTAAATGGCATGATTTAGACTGACAAAAGAAAAGATATCAAAAAGAAAGTACACTAACTCAAGAGACAAAACCATCTGTAAACAGCATTCAGGTAATAAAGATCCTGTTCAGGGAGGTATCACTTGATTTATTGTGAAATAAGAACACAATCCCTGTAAGAGTTGGGGAGTGGGGGGTGCAGAATATAAATAAAAAAAATAAATCAATCTTAGAAGCTTGATATTTCCGGTGTACTACATAACTTCTGAGTGCAGTGCTTGATTTGAAAAGGAAACTTGACTCTAATCGAATGCATGGCAAATCTGGGGAAGTAATGAAAGGCTGGCCAAGAGAGGCCAGTCAGATGATTTGGAATAAATGGACACCCTCAGCATGTTGTAAACGTACTTTCAGTAGAGAAGAAAAACCTCCATGAGACTACAGAGATGACATTTCTGATTATAAAGAAACCCTACATTTATCAGAAAGGTAGGAAACACCAGCAACAATCAATTATTTTCTTTTCCTTTCCTTTTTCCTGCACATTAGCTTATCAGTGACTACAGAGCCAAACAGAGCCTTCAGTTGCTGTGGCTTTTGTCATCTAGCGCTCAACTACTGGACCTGAGATTCCCAGACAGTTTCTGCCCAAGTCCTTGGAAAGATCCAGGCCAGGAACTAGAGTGGGGAAATCACAGCGGGAGATGAAAACTTCTAGAATTTCAAGGGTTATACTGACACAAAAGTGTCCAAATAAAACAAAATTAAGTTCCACTTGATAGGATTTTGTCCAGCAGACAATCTGGTAAAAGTCTTACCTAAAAGACATGCACTTTTCATGTATGTTCTCTGGTAAGTGAATTATAAAGGGACCTGAGTAAAGGCTTCACAATCAGAGTAGCATGTACTGAAGGAGAGTTTGCCCTATGTACATTCTGGTTTTAAAACACATTAGCTTAAGCATTTCAGTTTGTACACTTCATAAATGCATCTTTTACACCATTTAAAATCATTTCCACATTCAATAGCAAATCAAGGGCATGGCACTGTCCCACTCTTCCTAAGTACAGTCCTTTCCCCTTTAAGAAGAAAAGTGAGTATCTGTCAAAGCCACACATCTTCTCACCTACAATCAAGTGATTTATTTTCTCAAGAAAAATAGAGCAGATAAGAAAGGATGATCTATTGCAATGTGCTCCAGCAAGCTGTTACAGCAGTGCCCCAAGTAGCACTGACCTGGACTTGGTCACACCAGGTTTGTTATCACTGCCCTCAGAGATGAGCTACACCTCTGCAAAGAGCATGCCTGGTTTACGGCAGGCTCCCCGACACATAGTGTAACCAGTACACCTGCTATTTCTGCCCATCTGCCACACAGAGAACAGGAGAAACCAAGCCCCCCTGCTAAATAAATCTGGCATTGCGACCTAATGAGAAAAGCTTTTCAATTTTTTTTTTAAAGCCATGGGTCTGTCCACTTGCTTTCCAAAATCAGAGAATAATTTGGGGGAAATGCAAGGCAAATAATCTGAAAGTAGACTCTGAATTAAATGGAAGTAGCTCTACAGGTAAAGTTAAGACGACCAGAGGAGACATGAAGAGGCACCTAATGTTTGAACACAAGATACTTGCTTACTTCTAAGAATGATCCTAATCCATGTTCAAGTTGTCTGTAGATCTGCTCCCTCTGCCATAAAAGACAAGCTTCCACAGAAAGGAAAAAAAAAAAAGTATTCACACATTAGATCTTTATTCCTTGAAAAGAGATACATATTGCTATCCGAGTTCTTCAGTCATCAGGCAAAAGGAGCTAATCTCTTACTTTTCTCAAAAATTCCTTCCACTGAACGACAGACAGGGTTTCCACCCCACCCACCCCTTTTCTTTTACTGTATGAGAACTAATATAAAGATTAAATTGAATGGAGCTGGTGGGAGAAGTTGTGGCAATGTGATGGGCAGGTGCACACTGTAGCTCCAGAAAACTCAGCGCAAACAGATTGCTAAAGGCCACTCACCACGCCATTGATATTCTAAATAGATAATAACTCTACCACTAAGAAGTCTAAATCTTTTATGAATGAGACCTATCTATAAGATGCTGCACAGAGACCCTTATATTGCTCTTCTCCATGCAGAGATTTATGAGCACAGGTTTGTGACTATTGATTTACTGCAGCCTTTTGATCCCAGGTTGTGATCCTATTAGCTCTCAGAAAGGAAAGACACACTGACGACTGCATATGGGGCTTTCTAAGCGCTCTCCCTCGACTGCAGGCAAGCATCCTGGGCCCTATGCTGAACAAATAAGTGGACAATGTTGCCATGGAGTAGATGTATTTGCAAAGAGATATGAAAGTCCTTAATACCTCCATGCATTTTTTGAAAAGAATTATCTGTTGTCCTCAAGTTTTAGAGCCAAAGTTCTGCCTCAAAAAAAATGTTCCTCTAAACATTTATATTTATCTACCATGATGGGTTACAGAATGAAGCTGAACAGCTATTAAGAATCAGGTTCATACATCTCAGGCCATATTTGGACAGAATTACTAGGCAGGGCCATTACTGGCATGAGGAAAGAAAAAAAAGAAGTTTAAGTTAAACTAAAAATGCTTATTTTGTGACACTCCATTTAATTATGAGAAAAGTAAGTAGAGATCAAGTGTTGAGAATTGATGCATGGTTATCCGATTAGGAATAGGGTTGTAACCCTTCCCATGCAAGCTAAATAAATGCCATATCATGAGATGACTACCAGTCATTCAGAAACATCCTGCCTGAAGCAATCATGAGAAGAAGATGGCAGATTCTAGCCAGAAACTCACTGAAGTCCCTTCATTGTTCCTTAAAAAATCTGGACTTGTCTGCAAAGTGACTTAGCATTTTTCAGAATGAAAGCAGTTATTTGAAATCAATTCTACAATTGCATCCACTTACAAGACACTCATCAGCTTTCTGTGACAAGAACAACTTGACTGAGTAGCATGTGTTTTATTTGTGACATTACAACTATAGAAGTGTTTTTTTGTTTCACCATAGAAGCAAGCACACCTGATACACATTCATCCTTATATGTACCAAGTTTTGAGCTACCCGACAAAATAGCCAAAAGTTGATTAAGTTCTGCTCTTTGAGTTTTACCTACTAAACAGATATTCAAATAATACTGGTTATTTGTTTGTTCAACTTTCATTCTTCCATTTGTAATGTATCAGCTACAAGTCAGTTGTAAAACAATATATAGCTGGTACTTTATATACAGGAACACGTTCTCACCAAGCATAAATAGGCACAGTGCTTTCATTTGAGAGACTTACATGAAAACACACAAGCTGGAAATCTGGCCTATAGCTTCCAAAGCAATTGAAATACATGAGGGCACTTTGAAATGAAAGGTGGTTTCTGAAGAAAAATATAGCCTTTTGTTACATACAGCAAGCTCTAATGATGTGCATTACTTCCTGGGATTTAACAGCTCCTTAACTCGGCTTCTATTTAATGTTTATAGGTATCCTCTTGGCCAGACTGGGCACTTAGCAGCAGCGCTATCAATGAAGCAGTGGTAATGAACTACAGAGCAGCAAAATTCAGTGAGGTTGTATTTGAATTTCTTGCAGTTCCATCTGCTGCAACACTAAATCAAAAGAAATGGATTCTCTGTCCAGCAGGATTTGATCATCATTTATCCTTAGCCTGTAAGCCATTAGTAAAATACCAGTTGGCCCATATTAATTTTTTCACTTTGTCTTTTTTTTTTTAAAGAAAAAGAACAGTTTTTTTGTGGTTTTTATCCATTTCTCAGTCTAACATCCCCCAGCATTCCATGAATTCTTGAAAAGGCGTCTCTATCCACATGAAAATAAAACAGAGCAAAAAAATTAGATACTATGAAATTGATTGTGTCAGTGAGTTCCACGATTTTCTTACTGCCTGGGCAGAGCAAGATTGTAAAATGGCTGCGACTCAATAGCTTTGGGTCAACAAGATGGGTATAAAAGCCTGGAGTAGCTGAAGGTTAAAAAAAAAAATAAGATAAAAGTAATCAAATAATATTAAATTTTTATTGGAGAGAAGACTGCATGGTGACCTATAGATTTCTTCAAGTATCACTCTTAGGAAATCACATCACTGGAATCAGCTACAAATCTCCAGTACAAGAACCAGGCATTTAAACATTAGCAAAAATAAGTTTCCTGCTAAGTTAGGAAAGTGCACCCCCTCCTGTGCAAGTTGCTCCTTGCATCTTTCTGCCAACCCTGTTAATTACCCGCTAAGAGCAGAGGCACAACAATTCCAGTGTGGGATGTACTTCAATTATTAGAGACTGGGCTCCTATTACCAAGGACTCTGCCTTTCTTCCTTGATTTTTTCCTACCTAACTACCCTGTTCTAATTTATAACTTTGCAGTAGCAACACTGCAGTTAAAAACCGAAATGGCACTTCCACTCTAAACCTCTATTTTAGTCCTTTCATTTGAGTTCATTACTTCAGTTACCATAGAAGTGTGCTTTCTGGCAATCCCTGTCCTCCTCCTCCCCCTTAGAAAAAAATATCTGTCATTCCCCAAGGACACTAGATGGCTGATCCTGTGCTCTCTTTCATAGCCTGTAGATTTGTCTTCGATGACAGCTTCTAGAGGTAAAAGCCCACACAGATACCCGCTGTTGCGTTTGCCTAGGAAAGAATGAGGGTTCAGAGAATGTAAAAGAAGATATGTTTGCCCTATATACATGGTAGAAAGAAAGAGGAGAGGCTTTGACCTTCGCCCTGAGAGCACCTTACTTCTCTGCTTCTATTTGGAGGTTTCTTAGATCCTCAAAGGACCTGTCTGAAAATTTTACAAGAGATATGCATCAGAAGTCATCATGTACAACAGTTATATTAGAAGTCACACAGCTAACAGTCTCAAGCTGTACTTACTGTGCAGGCTCCTCAGAGAGCAACAGGAGAGCTTTAGTCACAGCATTATTACCCTAAAGAGGAAGTTAAACAAGCGCACAAGTTCAAGCCCTGTAAGTTCCTCAAGTCCGTTCACCTATTTGATTAAAGATCATTGAAGGAGAAAGACCAGGCAGAGCAAGCTTGCTTTTTATAAAACCACTTGGCCTGACACGAGACTTGTGGGAGCAACAAGCAAGGGCTACTGAAACTTCACAATGGGTATTGCCCCACTTCAAGTTATGGCGATAGGAATTTGTCAACTTTATTAACAGGTTTTATTTTGCATAAGCATTCTATCCTATTTTGTTTTCCCAATATCATTTTAGATACAAACCCCACATTTTCTATTTAACCTAAGATTTCCAAAAGTGAACCAAGGCTCACTTTGACTCAACAACCCATAAAACTCTTCTGCATATTTCTGTGCATACATATGTGAAATACCACAGTCTCCAACAACCTTCAACATTGCCCTATTTGTTATTATTTAATATGCCAACTCTCTAAGTAACTCTCTATGGTTTTTTGTTTGTTTCGAAGGCATGGTAGGTGTCATGGCAGAAATGGGGTATTAAGCAAGAACGGGTGAAAACCTCAGGGTCAGTCTCTAACAGTGGGTAAGAGGTACTTGGCCAGTGGTAACCTAATACCCCACAAACCAGTAGGTAAGTCAGTTGTTCTCCCATTTTTAGGCTGTACTTTACAGTTGCTCTGTGGGTCTAAATTGCTGCTTCTGAGTGCTAGCTGCCTTTCGAACAAGAAGAAAAGCTACCTCAAACTGGCTACCTCCATTACACAGATTCTGAATTGGCCTCTGACGTATCTGTGTAATTCTCGTTCTGAGCGAAAAGATGTAAGATTAGATGAGCTATTGGGAAATTGAAGCAATTGTAAAGAAATAGAAATATTATTGAGGCTTTTTGGTCAGGTTTGGTTCACACACGCTTTTTCAGAGTGCAGGGCAAAAAACATGTTCCACCAATTATTTCTGCACACTCTTCCTCTTCTATTTTCATTTATAACAATTTAGAATCTCATTGTAATTATACAGTTGGCTTATGCTGATGAAAATAGGTCAGATAAGAGGATTTTTAAATTTGCTGACTACCACATCAGTACAGTGCTGTGCATAATGGTCATATTATATAAAAATCAATAAATAATTACAGCGTAATGGAGATGCCTATTAATGACTTAAATTATAGATGATGGGACTCTTAACTGGTGTCTTCAGGGCACCTTTTCTCTTGTTGTTCTTAAGATTTTGAAGAGCAAAAGCAAATATGAATGCAATGATGTAAATTGCAAATTTTGCAATCAGAGCTTCCAAGACCGTCCTTTGTCCCATCACAAATGATGTAGCCTCTGGCATCTCCAAACAAAAAGGAGACTGTTTTTCCTCAGCTTTACCAGGGTGTACAAGGCAAACTTAAATAAACTCAATGTCTTTTGGCTCCCAAGAATGGAAATGGGACCTTGATCTTCTTATCCTCTTCAGTAGAGGAAATAGTCTTTCCACAGGGACTTGATTAAAACACATTTCCGTCACAGAAAGCAGTGAAGTAGAAGTATGTTTCAGAGCATATTTTTAAGGCATTTTGTAAAAACAGCCTCCTCTTTAAAATAAAAGAAAAATAATTTCTTTCCACTAGACTCCAAGGAAAGTTTCTGAGATGTCTAGCTTGGGCAACACATAAGAGAAGCATCAACTAGTCTTACTGCTGCCTGTCCTGATGTTCACTGTGACACTGCAGTGACAGTTAGGAACACTTCTACAGCCCCAAAATCTTCTCCAGTTCCAATGTGTTCGGTTTTTGTCCTGAAAAAGGTCGTAACAACGGGAAGCAAGAGGCCATCTCAAACTCATAAAAAACCGCAGACAAACATCCTTCAATGAAAGTCAAGTTTACATCCCTTAGCAAACTTGAAAAACCATCCCCAGTTCAAGTTTGAATTCATTACTTCTGCTACTTGAATAGCTCCAGTTTTCATTTATTCCTGATAGAAGTGGAACACAACATGACAACAAAAGTAGAAAGAGAAAACAAAACACCTCTGATGCAGTTCTATGTGAGTGGTATTTTTACCAAGTAAAAATCACTGTAAAATAGTAAAACTTCCTCAATACAATTGACCTGCAATTTTCTGAGCCACAAGTTTTCCATGGAAGAGTTCTGTTCCAGGATAATCTCAAGGCTCTCACTGCCTGAGGTGTCTGAACTATCTAGATCCTCACTAGAGAGCAAAATACTAATTTACCTGTGCTGCAAGATAATGAGGAGGGATAATATGGGAAATTAAGGGGAGGGGGGAGGAAAAAAAAAAAAGGAAGTATTCTNCTGCCTAGGATTTTTATTTACCTTTTTCTTAATTAATGTTGTAAAATTGCCCTGAGGTATACCATGTTTATGGACAAGTTTCCCTTGCTTCAGATTTGACTTGACCTGTTCATATTTAAAAACTACTTTCTGCCCCACCCCCCTCCCCCCTCCCCCCTCTCCTCCCCTCCACCCTCTCTCACTNAACGGGTGAAAACCTCAGGGTCAGTCTCTAACAGTGGGTAAGAGGTACTTGGCCAGTGGTAACCTAATACCCCACAAACCAGTAGGTAAGTCAGTTGTTCTCCCATTTTTAGGCTGTACTTTACAGTTGCTCTGTGGGTCTAAATTGCTGCTTCTGAGTGCTAGCTGCCTTTCGAACAAGAAGAAAAGCTACCTCAAACTGGCTACCTCCATTACACAGATTCTGAATTGGCCTCTGACGTATCTGTGTAATTCTCGTTCTGAGCGAAAAGATGTAAGATTAGATGAGCTATTGGGAAATTGAAGCAATTGTAAAGAAATAGAAATATTATTGAGGCTTTTTGGTCAGGTTTGGTTCACACACGCTTTTTCAGAGTGCAGGGCAAAAAACATGTTCCACCAATTATTTCTGCACACTCTTCCTCTTCTATTTTCATTTATAACAATTTAGAATCTCATTGTAATTATACAGTTGGCTTATGCTGATGAAAATAGGTCAGATAAGAGGATTTTTAAATTTGCTGACTACCACATCAGTACAGTGCTGTGCATAATGGTCATATTATATAAAAATCAATAAATAATTACAGCGTAATGGAGATGCCTATTAATGACTTAAATTATAGATGATGGGACTCTTAACTGGTGTCTTCAGGGCACCTTTTCTCTTGTTGTTCTTAAGATTTTGAAGAGCAAAAGCAAATATGAATGCAATGATGTAAATTGCAAATTTTGCAATCAGAGCTTCCAAGACCGTCCTTTGTCCCATCACAAATGATGTAGCCTCTGGCATCTCCAAACAAAAAGGAGACTGTTTTTCCTCAGCTTTACCAGGGTGTACAAGGCAAACTTAAATAAACTCAATGTCTTTTGGCTCCCAAGAATGGAAATGGGACCTTGATCATCTTATCCTCTTCAGTAGAGGAAATAGTCTTTCCACAGGGACTTGATTAAAACACATTTCCGTCACAGAAAGCAGTGAAGTAGAAGTATGTTTCAGAGCATATTTTTAAGGCATTTTGTAAAAACAGCCTCCTCTTTAGAATAAAAGAAAAATAATTTCTTTCCACTAGACTCCAAGGAAAGTTTCTGAGATGTCTAGCTTGGGCAACACATAAGAGAAGCATCAACTAGTCTTACTGCTGCCTGTCCTGATGTTCACTGTGACACTGCAGTGACAGTTAGGAACACTTCTACAGCCCCAAAATCTTCTCCAGTTCCAATGTGTTCGGTTTTTGTCCTGAAAAAGGTCGTAACAACGGGAAGCAAGAGGCCATCTCAAACTCATAAAAAACCGCAGACAAACATCCTTCAATGAAAGTCAAGTTTACATCCCTTAGCAAACTTGAAAAACCATCCCCAGTTCAAGTTTGAATTCATTACTTCTGCTACTTGAATAGCTCCAGTTTTCATTTATTCCTGATAGAAGTGGAACACAACATGACAACAAAAGTAGAAAGAGAAAACAAAACACCTCTGATTGGATTCTATGTGAGTGGTATTTTTACCAAGTAAAAATCACTGTAAAATAGTAAAACTTACTCAATACAATTGACCTGCAATTTTCTGAGCCACAAGTTTTCCATGGAAGAGTTCTGTTCCAGGATA
>VXBJ01005989.1:67118-167742 GCA_013400055.1 Nycticryphes semicollaris
CACACCCACAAAAAACAACAAAACCACACAACCAAACACAACTTTTACATGTTTCATCTGGTAAATTTATCTCACCAGGAAGCAACATTCTGCACAGAAGAGCAGGAAGACTGCACATTTAGCATCTGAAATACATGAAAAGAACTACCTTTCTGTTCGATATTATAACTAGAAGCAAGATTGCTGCTGGCTTCAGTAGGGCTTCAATAGTTTATACAAAGCGATCAGTGATTCTTTTAATGACAACTTTTAAATATACTCTAAACTCATTCAAAGCTACAGTTCTAACCACCTCCTAGCCACATGACTACTTCTCTTGCAAGATTGTTTTAAACAAATGGCAATAACCCAGCTACACAAACAAAAGCTGAGAACTACCTGCCATGACATTGTACAGGTTACAGCACATAATCATGTATCTTCCCTCTGCTGAAAACACAGCAATGATTATATAGTGCTCATTTAAGGTATATTTGAATTACAGAGGTGTTAGACATCAAAGTAATCAGTCAGTTTAAGTAACAAAGTTGACACAGAACAGAACATTTCCCAAAGAAACATTTCATTTGCATGTAATAGAGCTATTTTAAGCTAACTTTGACATTACATCATGATAACAACACTTGTTGACATTTACAACATTTCAGTGACAATCCTTCCTGCGTTTTGATGAATTAATCAGTTTTTCTATACGTAATAAATATAATTTCATTTCACAAAGGAAAAAACCCTAAATACTAAACACACAGCTATTCTCACTGCTATGTGCAAGATGAATTGGCTGTCTGAGCAAATATGCCATTGGACACAATCTTCAGAAGCTTGATAAGTTAATAAGAGGAGGCAGTTTGAAAGATAGCTCCACGTAGCTGCACATACAGGGAAACAGTGAATTCAAACAAATACCACCATCATCTGTCATTCGACAGAAATGCTTCCTTTGTTCCATCTGAGTTATCTCAGAAATATTCTTATAAGCCACATAAATTCTTTACTCCACATGCAGACTAGCAAATGTGGAAGGGTGAAAGATACCCCAAATCGGCAATTGGCTGTCTTAACAAGCCTCAGGCAGTAAGAATGAGCTCTGGACAAAGAGGACAAAGGCAGAAATTGTTGCCTGTGGATCATGTGCACTTCTTGTCCTGGCCACCATCTTCTGGCTCAACACAGAGGAAAGGCTGCAGAATGTCAGTCACAGGACTGAGAGTTTGTTTGTATTCAGGGAGCATAACCGTATAGGGGATCCCGGAGAAATCTGTACAGGAACTTGGGCAGAAAAGGAGTATTTCCAGTCTTTTCCCTTTGGAGTTTCATTCAAAATAGGAGAGGTCTAATGTATGCATGTGTAAACATAACAGCAGAAAGCAAGCAAGACAATGTCTTTTCTGTTAAATTTTCCAGAAATGTACATCCCTTACCTTTCTGTATTAGAACCTGAAATAGTAACTGGTCCAATTAAAACTGAAACATAACAACTCCGTTTTCATTTATACCAGTTGATGAGAAGTCTTATCATAGATCTCTCACTCAGAAGTTCCCTTTCCTAATGCTCAATTAGCTTACTTTTTATATTAAACTCTCACCAGAGTTACAACGGTCACCGAGCAATTTCAAGACTGAAACAAAATTCCTGTTCTACAGAGCTTGTGGGAAAACAAAATACTGCCTGTACTGCAAAACAAAATGACATTTTTGCTCTTTAAGTCTTTCAGTTGTACTCTGTCTTAAGGCACTTGTCAATTTAACATAGGTAGAAATCTTAATATACACGGAGAAATGTAAATCAATCTGTTGGCAGATATGTATATGGGTGTACAGAAATTAAACCATGACCAGGAATGTCACTCTGATAGGATGCCCACTTACAAAATTGTTTAAGAAGATCTCATAAATTTTCTGGCTTACCTGTGTCTAACTCAAATCAGTAAATATTTATACTTTCACTTAATCAAATTGATTCGTTAGTGAGGAAAAGCATCACTCTCATGATGTTGAGTATTTGGTTATCCAAAGTTTCTATGCTCAAGATACACCCAGTTTGTGAGAAAATGCTCAAGTTCACCAAACACAGCCAGAAGCCCCCATGTTTACAGCCACTTAACAAGCTGCCAAATATGTTAATTATTTCCTAATTATTTATAATTCCTTCCAGGAGATATTTAGCCATTTAATTGGCATAACAAAAGCAAGCTATCAGTTCCCATGCTTATCAAGTGTCAGTTTGTACTTTGTTGTAATTGATATCTAATCATCATGCAATCACATGTTGTTTGATACCAATTACATATCTAAACAGTCCTTTCAACATTATTACCCTAACAAGACAGTAATTGTGTGCTCAACATTTGCAGTAATATTTGAGATAACACCCTGCAGACCACGTCCAGCTCCTTTATACTTGCAGAAGAGCTCAGTATGCTGTTAGACATCAGTATTTAATTACTAATAACTGCCTTAATACATCTGAGCAAGCCACTGATGAAATGATTGTTATAAATAATAAACAAGATGAGTTTGTTTTTAAAAGCTTGCAATTTCCACTTAAGGAAAGTTGCATGAAATATACATAATGATTGGCTTTGACTAACAATTTCCTTCCCCAAGAGAAAGCTCAGTAGCTCACATGCCTGAAAGTTGCAAAAACACTGTTGTATACAAAAAAAGACAAAAGTTACACAAGTCTGCAGTACCTGCTGGCAGAGTAAAAAATTAAGAAACAAAAGGAAGAAATTTTGCTACTGCAGGAGGAAATGGGTAAGATGCAGGGAGGAAAAAAGGAAAGGTTGGTTCCCTTGAAACTTCCAGCAGTCCTGCTGGTTCCCAACAATACCACTGTCAAGAAGGAACAAGCTGCACAAGGACTGTGAGGGAGCGCTGCCTGACCCCTACCCCGAGCAAAATGCCTTACCTGTATAGCTACATACTATTCCTTAAAAATATCTCCCTCCTCTCCCCTCATTTTTCAGCATGTACCATTTTGTATCTACCTCAAAATTAAAATTAAGCCAGTGAATGTAATTTTTGTTTTAAACAAAAAAAATTCTTCCCCACCACACAATCTACAGTCTTAAATATAACATATGACTAAACTCTTAGGAACTTGTGACAAACTCTTCAGGCCCTGAGTGGTCCCAACTCAGACTACCCAGGCTCCCTGGTTTATCTGTTACCTGGCTGATACACCACTGTCATTAATATTGGCATAGCTGCAAGGCTAATTACAGATCACAGAAAAGATCTTTTCAACAGCGTGTGATAGTATGTCAGGAAAGCAGACAAGTATTGATCACATTTTATGGCAAGTCCAGTCACATGGTTCAAGAACAAGACTGTAAATACGTGCATTGACAAAAGCCTTAGGCGTGACTGTTGATCCTTACCCTACATGCAAGTCTAAAATGCAGCCTTTTTGTAAGCCACTCTCCTCCAGACAGTAAAGCCTCCTTTGTAGTGCATGCTGCATCTTTTGAAAGGGCTTGTTCAGATGAACGGAAGTTGTTTTTTTGGAGGGGAAAGGTTTAGAAACTGTCAACTTTGAAGATGACTTCTTGCAGCTTCAAGACACATTGCCCAAAAATTGCAACCCAGAATAACCTCTCCTGCTTCATAACTGAAATGGTTTGGAAAGCACACAATCAAAAAAGCCCTTAGATTGAAAGGTCAAATAAAATCAGAGCCAGTTTGGATTCAACACAAACTCACGGTTTCACCTAGGAAAAAGGCAGAATAGGTACATGCTTACAGAACGCATTTTTACACTCTTGCGGGTGTATCAGTAGTTTCCTACAGAGAAGAAAACTTATTCTCTGCTTTCTAAAGGATGCATTCCCCATCTGCTTCATTTAAAAAAAAAAAAAAAAAACAAACAACAAATAAAAATCCCACACAACCCACAAACTGTTTCTTCATAACCTTTCCTGGTTTGGTCATTAATAGCACCTGTGTAGCTGCCAGATGAATTGTCATTTTAGTAGAGTGCTACAGTTTAGAACCTTGACTTAGTCCAACAAAATTATTACAAGGTGGTCAATGGACCATTTACTTGAAAGACAGGAGGACACATGCCTGATTTATCCTGTCCCCAGATGGCCAGCAATTTCCTCAAGCAATCATGAAATTACTGTAACCATTAAGTCAGTAGCCACTATTTCTTCTTCAGGGCGGAGTTTTAATTGAAACAGGAACTCTCAGAGTCTTCGGGAGACCCTAAGGAAAGCAGTGAGCACCACAGGCCTCAGACAGCTTGATAAATGGTTCCACAATTTGCATGAAACTGTTGAAGAGCAAGCAGTTCCCTTGCCAATCATAACCCACCTGAAGCCACCTGAAACCCCAAATGGTGCTTTTAGGAATGACAAAGAAAAGAGTGTCCAGGAAATACAGAGAAAAACAAAATGCAACTGTCTTTTTTGGCTTCCAGCCATGACATGAAACTTAGTATCACCCCTTAAAAGGGGCTGAAATATCTCTGACAGTTGTGAAGAGTTTGTGCCTGGAAAATCATGCAAAACCAATTTCCATTTAATGCATTTTTGCATGTGGTTGCCACAAACACAATTAGTGAACATGTGCTCACTTGCCACAAACATGCATGCTGAAGTTTTTTAGTACAAGATCTGGTGGAAAGGCAGTCTTAACCTGAGATTCCAGAGTTATTTCCATTTCAAAGCTGCTTTCCGGAAGAAGTTGGAAATTCAAGCCATAATGCTGTGATTGCCCCTTAATGGTTTAACATTGCTATAAAAATTCTTGACCAATTCTAAAAATCTAGATGCTCATTAACATTTTATTATAACAGCCCAGGTAGAAGGTAAGAAGGCAAGCATGAATTGTACCCACATCTCACAGCAGTAGAGCAAACTGAAGATGAAGTGACTGGGCAGATCCACTTCCTCTTGAAGCCATTCCAGGAAAGAATTCAGTAATTTATGTGAAAAAAGACTTGGGATATGCAGAAAACTACTTAAAGCATTCAGCTAGACAAGGAGTTGATTATTATCGGCAAATAGTTAAACTAAGACTGCCACAAGGCACCAGACCCCTGGAATAGGACAAAATTGCAGTAATACTCACCAACACATCCTGCTTGTTAGCATGAGGTTCTTAGTTCTCAGCAAGTCTGAGTATGCTACTTTGGCCCACAGAACCATGTGTTGAGGCACCCAGTTCTCCCTAAACTCTGTGCTGGAAGCCACAGATAGCACAGTAACTCACCTCTCCTCTGAAGGCCAGGTGCTTAAAGTCTAGACCTGCAAGTCCTTAGTTGTCAGACACCTCAATCATTTGCTGCTCCTGAGAATCATATTTCAGATCACTGAGCATATATTAGAAAATACTCCTTTCACTTACTACTGCCCCAAATCATATTGGAACCAGTGGCTTAAGGTGAAAAACTCATGCATTCTACTGTCAGACTGAGTCATCCAGACCCTAAGGCAAAACGTTTCTCAAATGAAAAGACTGAAAGATTTTGCTGAAGGCCAAAACCTTAGTACTTTAAAACTGTCTATGCATATTCCTCTGTTAATCAAGTTAATTAATTTCTGACTCTCCTACTTAAACCTAACGTACAATTTGTCTGAAACAAGTGATTCAAAATTAATTTTTCATATGCCAGATTGAAATATAAGTATTTTATAACAAGCGGGGTTTATTTCAGCAAGCTTTGCAGGGTTAATAGGAAATATAGAGGTTATGAAAACACCGTTTTGCTTTAAAAAGCAAGTAGTCATCAGATTCAAGTCTTCCCATTTACTGCATCCATAATCAGGATAACTGAGGTTTTATTCCCTTTTACTAAACGTACTGGTAAACTGTTTCATGCAGCTCCAGGGGTGGGGTAAATATGGTTATGAAACCCACAGATGTAGCATTAAACATTTCATAAACACAAAAGATCCTCACCCTACTATTAAAGATATGAAAGGCTTGTTTTCTTCCATTTTTTTTTTTCCTCTCCAAGTAGTACTGACAACAGCTGAGCCCCA
This sequence comes from Nycticryphes semicollaris, assembly GCA_013400055.1. Classification (NCBI taxonomy): domain Eukaryota; kingdom Metazoa; phylum Chordata; class Aves; order Charadriiformes; family Rostratulidae; genus Nycticryphes; species Nycticryphes semicollaris. Next base: position 73,109 of record VXBJ01005989.1, read on the forward strand.
TCAGATGACAGGAAGAATCCCAACACCAAGTTAAGCATTGACTACATTGCTTCTTATTCAGTTCTCTGGTCCATCAAAACACTTCAGTGTATCTTTAACCAGCAAAAATCCCAACAGAGATGTTAAGCAAGTACTTCTTTTGTTTGCCAAATTGGGATCCAAGTCTCAAGCTGTACTGCTATCTCAAATCTCCCTTGGCTTTGTAAAGATTTTACCTTCCAGTCCCTCATTCTCCCATGTTTTTCTTTCAGATAGTTTTGCAGGTGCTGCCTAGAATTAAATTTTCCCTTACCACACTAATTCACAACAGAAAGTCACTATCTGGTTGCATAAAGCAGACAATCCTATGAAGTACGGCACAAAAATAGCAGGAGTCTCTGCAGTTCTCTGCACTCTTCAGACTCAGAACTGGACAAATTGCTGTGACTCAACACAACAGTCCTCTGCTGGGCAAAAGCAGGTTTGTGTCCTCATTTAGCTGAGCAGCATGCATGGATTTTGTCCAGCTCATTAATTTCATCCAGTGTGTCTCCTCACTTCTCACAATACTATGTGTTGCGTGGAACTGCCAGAACAAAATGATCCTGGAAGACAGGTTTGCTGATGACTTGATTTCTGGGGGGGATTTGGTGTTTGTTCTTTTTCCCCACCCCACACCCCGATGTGTCAGCAGCAGCCGTCTTCATAGAATACAATCCGTTTTTATGGAAGAAGCAGGTCACAGGCTGTCTGGAATGGCCTTTCCAGACAGGAATAGACAATGCAGCTGGCTGCTCTGTCCTTGTCACCGCAGCACTCCAGCCAACACTTCATTATGCTTAGGTATGACGAGTGACATTGTACAGCTGCCATTCCCTGGGATCGTCACGAAAACAGAGAAGTATCACAACAAGTTCTTCCAGCAGACAAAATCAGAAACCACCAAATTGCACCAGAATGATACAGTTTATAGGGATTGTGCCAGGAACAATAACTTACATCCTATAATGCATTCTCCTCCACATGCCAGGTTCGGTAGAGGTCATGGGTACTGATAATTGTGGCAACAACGGAGCCTGTTATTTTTGGCACTTTAAGTGACCTACTGCAGGATATTGGTATGAATATTATAGATATTTGTGAAGTTATTTGAGGGAAAAAAAAAAAGAGATAAGAGAAATCAAGTGCTTTCAGTCACTGCAGAGTGAAACCAAGGGGCAGAATGCTGCCCTGAGACAGCAAACAGCACCCTGCTTGTGCCAGGGTGCAATGCACAGGGAGAGCCTTGTGAACCTGCAGTACATGGCCAGGAAGCACATCAGGCCCTGCCACTCTGTACAACCTCTCCCTGAGCCAGTTCTGTTGTTCTGCACTTCGGGAACAGTTTGGAGCCTGGCTTCCTACAGGATCAAGGCAAATGAACTCACACTGCGTGTGAGAGCACATCTGTCAGTCAGTGCTTTTTAGTACTTTTGAAACCAATGGCCAATTTCAGCTAAATGTGACAACATGAGAGAAGTCACAAAGGTTAAATACTTAAACATTTCATGGAACTACAGCCAAAGGAGGTAATTCCTACCAATTACTGCCTGAGAGGCTGTAATGTGAGTCCAGTTCATGACAGGCAGATCCTAGAGCACATGCAAAGTAGAGCCATTACTGATACTCCAAACAACAAAACCTTTAGTTGTTACTAGGAAATTTGAACTACAATAGACTCCATATGAAAATCTGATAATTAGTTCTGATTGTAGTGCTGCTTTATCACCTGTGTTTGCAGCATACCGATTAACACTTTCATATTTATCTCCTGTATTTCATATATAATTCCAGACAAAAATACTTCCTTGAAATTCAATCCTTCTCTGTAATGTTTTTTCCTGCCCCATTCTTCAACGAAACTGTCATGTTGGTGAGGGGAGATTACCATTTTTAACAGTTTGGTTTCTATCTACAAAAGCTTTACTTTCATGTGGTCATTAACAGTTACAGGACCAAACAGGGAACAGAAGGAAGCCCCATTTCACAACGCCTTTGTTCATGTTTAGAAGAGACAAGTTTATAGCTTCCCAACTTATAACCTACTGTGAGGTGAAAAATTCCTCTGATTTTTATCAGTCTTGAGGGAGGCTGGCTGTAGCTCATCCAACTCCCTCTGCTGCCAACTAGAAAGCTTGCTGCATGGTGGCATAAAGAGTTCATAGCCCCTGTCAGTCACAAGACTAAGCATCTCAATCAGACTGGGCTTAGTTTTGTTTGGCTTTTTTTAGCAATAGCTAACAAAAGCTGTGTCTAAACCATCAGTCATCTGCATTATTGTAGTATGCTCGTTAACATGCAATTTAAAGCAGGGAAAACAACTTCCCTTATTGCTACATGCATGAGTAACATAACAGTCAAAGTGAGTCTACATGCTATGTCAGCATATTGGCATATAATGGCATTTCCAGGTTTCCAACAGAAATCATTACCAATTACTATTTCCCTAATCAGAAACATATCATGATACAGAGTTTTCTTTCTATTATTAAAACTATTTTTAAAGTATTACACCTGTTACCACCTTTTTAGGGCTGAAGATTTAAGACCAAAGTGAATTCCACCATTGCGTGACAATGGTATTGTTCAGTCTTTGGACCACTGCTATTTCAAATGGAAGACTTCCAAATTAAAAAGGAAGAAAAAAGGAGTAACAAGAAGGAAGGAAACACATCTAAAGGTATGAGGAATAACATATCAAAGCTAAATCAGGAAGCTTTGATTATATCCAATACTCAAAACCTAGTATTCCAACTGCAATGTATCCTCCTTTTCCTTCTCAATGAATTCCTCTAGCAGGCTCACCACACAGCTTTTTCATGTTTGATCTTTTACTTGCAGCTGAATAAATCAGTTGTCTCCCTGTCTCAACATTTCCCCCAAAAAGTCATCCTCAGGGTTTAATTCATTTAATACCTGGTTCGTTATTATTTTTACACAGTACTAAACACATAAGAGCAAAAAGATCCAGGTCAACGCTTCCAATTCCAGCTTGCTCACAAAAAAAAAAAAAAGTAGTAATTTGTAGTAATTTCCCAGACTTGCACCTTAAATGATCCATCACATTATAGTTTGAAAACTCAACAGCGCTAATGAAACTTTCTTGCATTTGTGGAATTGTTTAGGACTAGTGATTTCTCCAAATATCTGTTAATTTCACTTCTGAAGTCTCACTATGAGGGTCTCAGCCTTTTTTCATGCAACATTGATTCCTTTGTATGAAATACTTCTTAGCATAGATGTGTTTCTACTTGCACTGATCTTTCCATATTCAGCTTTCACTTTTGCAATCTGTTTTTCCATCTTGCATATTAATCACGCTGAAGTACTTGTTCTGTAAGCGCTCACATGTGCTAGACTACACATGCGAAGTTATTGTATTGTCTCTGAAGGGATTCTTGTGTGCAAAAAATAAGGTGATAGAAACATTTGCAAGACATTGGCCTTATTTTACACACTGATGAAACATCTCACAGAACACAGCATCAATAACAGCAACACCACTCTATGCCTCATGATCATAATACTAAGATGTAGGATTTTGTTGGGTTTTGTTTTGGTTTTTTGTTTGTTTTGGTTTGGTTTTTTTTGGAGGGGGAAGGAGAGGGAGAAGAGAGGCAAGAGGAAAATCTGCAAGAGACTGCTCTAGACTTCAGTATGATTTTGAACACATTCAGGTTTTCAAGCGGCTTGTGCCCCTTTGAAACTACTGTGGCTTGATAATCAACCAGCAAAACAGACTTAGCACTGTCCTCACCTCTTCTGCCCCCACTGAATTTTAAAACATTTTAAAACATGACCAAGAACAACATGGTGCACCTGTTGCACACACACACACTTACTGAAGTTGAAAGGGCAGTTTTGGCCCTACTTTTTATCAGCTTAAGTAGGTTAACTTGTACAGACGGTTTTAACAGCAGAAGAGCATTTTCCTTTGAACCACAAAACAAAATTGTTGAAGCAAAGAAGCATCTCTTGCAACAGGCTCTGTCACTGGGACAAAATCCAGACCAGTGTGTTTTGATGAATGATAACAAGAGAAACATGACCTAAACAGTCTAAGGCTCATTTAAAAAAAAAATAAAAAATTAAAGAACACAACACTTTTTGCAAAATGAAATTTTACCTTTTCACCCAAGATTCCCAGAGCACACAGTACTTCTGTTCATCTTTCCACAGTTCGGTGAAATGTTACTGCCTGTGTCACTTAAGGGATGCGAGTTGAAGTATCTGTCCTGTTTCTCCAGTAACCATTGTTTTTTTCCTTAACTAGAACATCTTCACTTAATGTAAAACTCTACAGTCATGAGGGAGAAGAGAAACATCAAAAGCATTTTGTGACTAACCTTGATTTCTTAAACAGCTCTGAGGTATTCTTTATATGCATGTAATTGTGTTTTCCTTCTGATGCATGACAGACATCAAACATCAAGATTGTGATATGAGCGTGACCCTGGTCTCAACAGTACTGAGACTGTTTATGATCCACAACCGCTTGAATTACAGAAAAGGAGTTTCCGAGTCTGCAAAGCTCAGAAATGTATTAACGCTGACACACTTGATACCATTTTAAGAATTCAGATGCCACCTTTGCATCTGAACTGAAACTACCCTTCCCTTTTATGTTTTCAGTGCCTTATGTCCCACTTCTGTCACAGGAACTGATGTTTGCTGATATTTAGTACTGTTCCTATGCCTTGCAGCAGTTAATAGTGACTGACTTCCTCAGCAGTGCCTGTGGAAGCCTAAAGTAAAGGTTAACTGAAGTAGATAATAAAAGGAACTACTTGAATTGGTTCAGGTTCCACCACCACTCCCAGGCTGACACACCTCGACCCTGCAGGTGGGGACAGCCCTGACTCTGGGTCCTTGCCCATCACCTGCTCCCTGTTTCCACACTGCTCAAAGCCACCCTGCAGAGAGCTGCCACACCACTTTTTCAAATGCCACAAACCCCACACAGGTCCCTTCCAGAGCCTCGCGGTGACAGCAGCCTCTCCTACCTCTTGCCCAGACTCTGCTTGCTTTGGCCATCCACAGGTTTCTCTCAGTCCCCTCAGCGAGGCACCCAGCAGGGTGGGACAGGTCAGAGCTGGTAGAGACAGCTGCTGCCCTCCCCACAGAGGCATCACACAGCCCTTCCAGGTGGGGCATGGCCACCCTTCTACCCAGCACAACCCCTTTACAAGGAGCCCACAGCCACAAAGGGACAGACACGGGGTATGGAGGTGGCTCTGGCCACAGATATGAACCAGCCCAAGTGGTGGATTCAGCTTGCCTGACCCAAACAGAAGACAGTAGTATGCACTGCAAAAGATTTGTTCTTCTTTTAGCTGTTTCTCGGCCCATAGGGTGCTGACATCCCCAGGGGTATTTGCCTTTCCTTCTTTCCCCTGACAGGAAACCCAAATAGAAAATTTAAAAAAAAAAATCCCCAGGGCTCATTTTTATCAGGGTCCTAAACCAGCGATGCTGCTTGGAGAGTCTACTGTTGGAAAGTATGCCCACTTGAATCTTAATTATACAAATCAAATAGCTAAGTGTGATAAATCTCCAAATGCTACATAATTCAGCTACAGAGTTCCATATTTATGTGGTCTGATTTAAAAAAAAAAAACCCAAACCTTCAACCTCTTTTACTTAGAATCTTCTTGAATAAATGGCAACTAGAGAGCTGCATCTGATTTAATTTTAGGGCTTTAGCAGAGTCTGGCTTCCTTGGCCCTCTCACCTTCCTTTAGCAATGTAAATAGCCTGTACATAACCAAGCAAATCATACAAATCAACATTTCTGCAGGTAGCAACTAATACTCCATCACAGACTGCACAATTTAAACTATGATAAACCCAAACTAACATGAAACCTTTCACAAAGGAAAATAGATACAAGCTGCCACACATCACGAGTCTATTAAAATGCAGATTCCAGGCTTCTGATATTCTTAAGTATCCTTATACTTCTAAAGTAAACTCTATGGGAAGAAAGTGCTTTGTCTTAGCTGCACCCAATCTCATTTTTCATTCTTGTTAAGGAGATTCATGCTGTAAGACTAAGATTAAATCATGAATCTTAATTTTTTAAACAATAGTACAGGCAAAATGTAAGAAGCGCCTACTGTCTAAATTTCACAGAAAATAGTGTGCACAGAGCACTTGAGAAATGGAAGCACAGAGAACAGGCAATAAACGCTATGGATTACTTTTCATTTTAAAAATAGGAGTGCTTATTTTGAAATAAGATCTTCATGAAAACTGCACCCCAAATATTACACCTACGCTTCAACATCTTGGGCTTTCCCCCAGAAATATTTTAACTTAAGTGTTTAAGTTTGACCAAGTACATTTCCCCTTCCACACACACAGAAGTCCAAGGTCACTGAAACTAGAAACGTGCTCAGTTACATGAGGATTTGTCAGGATAGTAACAGCAAACCTGACAGCATGATGACCCAGAAGGCATCATAAGCCACTACGAATCATTTTAGCCCAAATATCCTAACACCAAAGAACTGAAAACCGTCTTAAGACATTTGCATGATTTCCAGACCACTTTATCTATACAAGAATTTCACCCTTCACTGCATTTTTCTTCTAAGCATTTCCTAGCATTATTACCAACAAGGCTACTTTAACTTGTTTCTTCTAATCATTTCCTAGCATTATTAACCAACAAGGCCACTAAGATTTGGCTGCTGGGACATTCTAAATCTCATAATTGCTCTTATTAGGGAATTTATTATCAGTGAAATATTGTCAACAAGACACAAGAATTGAATGCTAACAAAATGAACTTTTACTGCTAACATTCATCTCTTTCTTGGACTACGTCTTCCAGTGCTAAGGCCATGTCTACTAACAGAAATATATGGGCACACACCAACACTTAAGCTCTGAACAAGCCATGATGAGCCCTTATAGCTGCTTCATAAACTCTGAGTGGGTCAGATGAACCTACAAAGAACCACCTGACTTTCAGTTTTCTCCATTTGTAATACAGAATCCGAGATAAAATTATCCTGGAAATTCTGTTTTCCTGACTTTTGTCAAACAGATGCTTAACATCATCTCTGCAGTAACACAGAATTTGATGGAAAAGATAGGCCAGATCAACAACACATTTGCATAGATTTTTGGAAACGCTTTACAACAAAGGAGAAGAGTACATGCTAGCACTGAAGCTGTGTTCCATCTCAAGATCACTTAGCCTCTCTGCACCACCAATTCTACATGAAGTTCTTGAAGCTACCTATTGTTCAGTTAATAACCAGCTGCAAATATATAATTTCTAAACAAAAAGCCCATGCTACAGTTTTTACTATTAAAATACTCAATCTTCTGAGGTAACAGTTCCCATTTGAACCGTAAACTAAAAAAAACATTGCTTTGTTTTATGATTTTGTGAACATGGAATTATATATCTTTTCTTGTTCCTGAACCAATAGATTCAAGGGCCTTGATAAACTGTAGCAAAATCTTCTTCTAGCAAGGTCTTAATTTGACCAGCAGTATCCAATCCATTTCACTTATCACCAGAATGAACACCTAGAAATTTGGTAACCAAGAAGCTATATTTTACCTTTCAAACAAGACAGACAGCTCTAGCGGTGCCATTCTATTTCAAATATTGGAGAGAAGGTAAAGAGTGAACATTCAAATACAAATTAAATACCTCAGAATTGCTTTCATGTCCTCTACAGTAAGAGAAAGGTCTGAAAGAAAATGTTTTTTTTTTTTCTACAGGTTTTTGTGAAGAATCATCATCCTCCACTAATTATAAAGGAATAGAGAAGTATAACATAGCTTTAATAACACAATACTTACCACAACCAAAACAAAACTTTATCACTTTACTGCATGACAAAGATTAAATCCCTTCTTGTAACCCTTGTTAAAGAAGCCTTCTGAACATCCTCAAAAAATGTCATTGGATCACACAGCAAGAACACATGCAAGTCTTATTTCCATACTTCATAATATTTCAGGTTGGTAACATCTCATCTTTGTCTTGAGAGATGCCACTTCTAATCACATGCTTTCAAGTAACTTAAATCTCTGGAAAATTTAAAATCACAGGGGCTTGGCCACCAACACCCAGCTCTTGAGCTAATTAAATGCCTTCACTGACAGCATGACTTGTAATTTGTAATCTAAGTTACATTTCTAAAGCTGTTCATACATATTACACATCTCAGAAGCTCTGACACCAAAATATGCAGAAAGCTGCCAAAATTTAACATTGGTAGTAATACTTGGTTTTACAGGCAAGTTGGATAGACAATTTGTAGTCTATTAGGGATAGAAGCATTAGTTTAGGTAGCTGCAGAAACCAGTATGCAGTCAGAAGAAGTGACATGCCTGTGGTTCAAGCTCTGCCTAAGGCCACCTTGAGTCTACCCCTCGTACTGGCTAGTGCTGCTGTATTTGCATGGAACTGACAAACCAGCGATGAAGAATATTTTCACTTTTCATTCCCCAACGTCTTTGCAGAAGAAAAACAAAAAAGCAATTTTTATATGTGTTAGTAGTTCCGTGTAGTAAGACCCCTTCACTGTCTGTGGGAGACGAGACTTCAGAGCATCTTGAATCTTCTGGTGTATACGTTATCAGTTTTGTTTGGTAATTCCCTCTATTCATTTTAGCTGCATAGAAGATGCCTCGATATTTCTAGTGAAAAGTCATGGAATCATGACTAATATAGTAATGTTACCATTACTCACACAAAAGTCATTCACTTCATTATCTAACTTCAAAGCGATACTTTTGTGTAACGAAATTTTTTTCTACTTTTAAACTTCTTAGCAATTTGTGCCATTACTTAAGTATAGGCATTTACCACGTTTCATTCTATCACTTCAATTGCATTACCTGGCCTCATTCCAAAAAGGTAGATCCAACTTCAACTTCTGTTGGGTTGGTAGCAACCTTAAAACACATGGATTGGAGAGTCACAGCAAAGAAGGTGGGCTGTTTGGGTTTTGGTTTTTTGGTTTTTTTATGAGGAGAAAACCAGCAGTTAGAAAAGGTATTTCCACTGCCAAGAACGCACACTGCTACACTGTTCTCCAGAACACTTTCACCTTCACAAATGCTTACCCCAAGCACCTGTCCATAGTCTTTCGAAAGCTTATCTTAGTAGAAATAACACATACATTAACACAGATAATGTTCTTCCTGGAGACTTTGCTGTGGTATAAAAGGTAACAGATTGCAGCTGCTCCTTCAGTGACTCTTTCCTGGCCTCTTGCCTTCCTTAATTGAAAGCCACATCACCTAGAAGAAACAGCTAACACAGGACCAGAATGGTTCATCAAGCTTATAATACATCATTCTTTTTCTCTCAACAAACCCACAATTGATGTTGATCGGGCAGCAATTACTCTCAATGTTCTGAGATCAGGAAGGCAGCTGTGCCTCCCCACATACCTCTTTGATGACCCCATGATTGACCACACAGCTCTGGGAGCCATCAGGCTGCTGACACAGGCTCTCAAGGCCTTGAGATATGGATAGACCACCTGGTTCACACAGCTCTGTCCTCACACACCATGCAGTCTCTTGTTTCGAACAAGACACTCCTCCAGATTTCTTCCACAGCTCAGTTCTCCTATGGGAAAATTACTGTGCAAATACCTTGCCTCCTGCATTAGGAACAGAGCACCTTCCCTGGGCTAAGCCAGAAACTTGCAATGGTTTTTCCATCCCTATCTTCAGGCTCCAAATTTCCTGATCTAACACCTTTAAATTCAGCTGTTACCTGCCTGGGTTAGGCTATTTCACACAGTAGTTGCTGAAGGGCCATTAGGCACTGCATCAGCATAAACATCCAACTCAGATGGTCACAGAAAGGGTCCAGATCCAGAACTTTACCTCCAATTGAGTTTCACATTATTAGGTGTTTGTTTCTCCCTCTCCCACTGCTAAAAGCCTGTGCTTCCGTTAAATTTTCATACACTCACATCTGAAGAGCCACACATCTCTGAAGCTGTTTTTATTCTATTTTCTCCACCTGACCACAGTATAAGACAACAGCCTCACTACCAGGAGAGTAACTAAAAAAACTGAATCAAACTTCATGACACAAAAATAGTCCCACAAGTAATGAGGTGATACAGTGACTTCATAGACTCGATTTTTTTTCTGTTTTTTGTTGTACTGTCTGCTCAAATATTTCTATTGTGATGTGTACCAAGGGAACATTTAATAGGCCTGCACCTGGACAGATGTAAGTTTTCGTTTACTTTCAAGGTTATTTTCATGAAAGTGTTGCATTTTCCTCTTTCATCACAAAGCTGCCAGAATACTTCAAGTACTTCATCTGCAATTTACAAGTTATAATTCAATTGCCAATGCAAGAAACCGTAGACCATCTTTTGTTAGGAACATCAAACTTTCCTCCCCTTACACTGGGAGAATATTACAAATGAGTCATTACGGAAAATGCTTAGCAAGCCAAGTACTGCGCTACACACAATTATTTGGGAGCTTGTTTTCCTCTCAACAAATAATAAATTAGTGACAATCTGCAGTTCTCCAGTTTAATCTGAAGAACTGTATTTCTCTTAGAGGAAATGCCAGTTTCCTTGTATCTTGCTTCTTCACCTCTTCTATTTTCTTCCACAATATACCGCCCAAATCTCCACAAACAAAAGCTACTCTAATAGGATACAAGCAGTTAGCGCATTAGCACCTAAACCTGCAGCTGTCCTAGTCTACATCAGAGGCAGCTTTTAGGGGAGGCCCTTGAGGAACACCAGCCCGTCTCAGATTGCGCAGGGAGGCTGTGATACAGAGGCTGTGTCTTCCGCCTACCAAAGCAGCTCCTGCTCCCCACAGGAGTCTACCCAAATACCTTTTAAAACATAAGCAAAAGTTTAAAGTGTTCTAAGAAACCAAAAAAAAAATAAAAAAAAAAACAAACAGGCTCACAGACCACAACTGCTGTCACGTCTGTTTTCCCTCATCCCAGTAGCCATGGAAAGGGCAGCAGTTTGTGGTTTAGAGGCTTGGCAGTCTCCAGTCTCAACAGTTGCACTACTGTTAAGAGTGTCTTCAGCGAGAAAAGAGTAGTCACCATGTAAGAGGAAGGAGGGACCACATCTTCTTAGCACAGAGAATGAGCCCCAAGCAAAGAACTAATCTGCATCTTCACGGTAAGAAAGCAAAACAGAGGCTCCTAGTCCCTCCTGTAAGCACCCAGACTCCTTTCTTATAGGCTGTAGCCAAACAACCCAACAACACTTAACATTAGCATTTTATTCTTCTTATTGTTTTAAGCACAAGAAAGGAAAATAGGCCCTAGACATTCAGCCCCCTTCTAATGATACTTTAGAGTTGGTAAACATCTCTGATCTTTGGTTTAAACATTATAAAAAAACCCCACCAAACAAACCCAAAACACCACACATACCTCAAAACAAAACGAACAACAAAACCCCACAAGCTCCAAAAAAACCTCCCAAAGCAATACTCACCCCTTCACAGCCACCTCCAGGCAGCAGTTCTCAGACAGGACCTCTAGTGGCCTTTTATCTCCTCCCCTAATCTCCACCCAATAATTACTTCAGCTAAATAGCAGCTGTTTCCCTTCCACCCCCACATTTCACCTAAAAAAGCCAGCCCCAATTGCATCCACAGGTTCATAAACAACTTAAATGGGAGAAGATTGATTCCACCTGTTGCCTTAATGCTACATTTTTCTTAATGCTACTTTAATATTTGTGCCTGTAGCCCACCATGCAGTGTAGCAGAAGACATCTTTCCTAAAAAATACACAATAAACCCAATATATTGCCTTAGGCCCTAATTGCAGATCTCCTCAAGAAGACAATAAGAAAATCACTTGTGTAAACTCAGTCTTGTTTGGAGCCAGCTATAATGAATATCCATTGATTAGGAAGAATCCTGAAATGTAGAGAGTTTTTCCCCTCTCCCCTTTCTGTTTAACAGATCACTTAATCTGTTTACTCAGTCAGGCTGGGAAATGATGTGTTTATTGACGCTCCTGTATTCCAGTTAGTTTCTTCGTGCATTGTTCTTTCACGTTTGTTCCTTTATTGATATCTACTAACTCTGCGGCCTGTTAAAGAGCTTAAGCAAGTTGCTCCAAATTTCTCTTTCCCCATATTTGACATGTCCTGACGTTTAGGCCTCTTCAGAAATTATTTTGGGGGGCAGTTCTTTAAACAATGCTTTTCTAGACATGCTTGCTAGAATGCAAAGCCCTTCTCAGAGCTCAGCAGTGAGAAGCTGGTAGACACCATGCTAACCTCAGGGCTCCACAGCACTCAGATGCATCCACATGCATTAGCAGCTCCACTAAGGACTTTTTTGGTGGATCTGGCTTTAAAGGGCAATGATCAGCATACGGTTGAGAACTGCATCTCTGTTTTTTGTTGAGATTTCATTCTGTTCAGCACTGGGCTTAATCCAGGAGCCTGTGGTTTGTTGCATTCTTGGTGTAAGCAATCTTTCTGTTAAACAGAAGGTGAGTTCAGAAAACCCCTGTTCTCTTCAGCATTTCATTCAGCATTTTGCTGTCCTGCATACCCACTGGGGTAAATAGTAATTACACTGTTGTTGTGAATAGAACCTCGCCAATCCAACAACATCCCAAATGACGATCATGATATAGCTTTTCTGGCAATTGGTAGTTCAGCTAAAAGTTACTGCTGTCACTCGTGATAATTACCCCTAAGAACCTGAAAAGGAAACAATTATTGCTGTACCAAACCACTCAGTGGCTCCCAGATTTTAAATTCCACTGCATTATTTTGACATGTGTCAAGTGACAAATCAGAACAAAAAAGAACACTTAAAGTTGAAAACTACCTTTTTAATTCTTCCTACCCAATTTCTGTATCCCTAAAGAAAATTAAAGGTTTACCCTTGATCTCTAGCTGTATATTGTAGCAGTCATATTAAAGAAATCAGTGGAATCTAGTTTGCTTTTCACTTTCTCAACCGTAGCTAGCCATAGCCTTAAGTCAGAAGATACATTAGATCAAAAGGACAAAATAGTCACTATAACATATTATTCCATTAATCAGCATCTATAACATGATGCTTATTCTTGCAAAGATTTTTGCAAAGAAATTGACAAATAGATAACTTTAAATTAAGATATGGTTGTATGAAAAGTGTCCAATCAAAAATTGGTAAATCAATGAATAATAACTAATATATGCTTATTATAAGGCTTTGGGTTGGGTTCTGATTTGTTGGTGTTTTGTTTGTTGTTTTTTTTCTCAAATTGCCTTCCAGAGCAGGCAAGCATTATCATGTCAGATTTTGTGATCAGGCGGAGTTGAAAATACACAGAGGTCTGCTTCTAGAGAAAAATCTCTTCATCACTGTGTGTAGTGTTGGAACAGCTGCTTTCATTTACAACCAGATAAACCTCAGGTTCAGTTGAATGGGCACAGGTAATCCTGAATTCACTACGGTGTGGCTGCTTCCTTCCATTGATGCATCCTTAATGTACACATCTAACAGGGATAAATCATAACTGGGAGCTTGACTAAGACTGAAAATAATTGAATTGTAATGACAAGCCCCCAGATCGCCTTCTGGAAGGACACCAGTGTATATAACTCAAGGGAGAGCACTTTTAAGCATTTTTTTCAGTCATTCACAAACCCAAATATGTGAAGCAAATTTCAACATACCATATATTTAGTCGATATTAACCATCTACATTGTTTAGCAAAGAGCTACCTAGGAAAAGGAATGGGTCTCAACAACAGTGAAAGGTAATCAACAAGAAAACTGCTCTGACATTCAAAGTCATCTTGTTGTGAATAAGGTACCAAAGCTGATAAAAGTTTTCCCCACACCAATGAAAATCAGCAGTGAAGTAAACAATCCATTTAAATCAAGTACATGTCCAAATAACTCCAAAGAAATAAAAAATACACTTACTGATTTCTGTACAAATAAATATTCCTTTAACAATACATTAACCAATCTGAATCCTGGAAATTATTTAAAACAGAAAGATACAAGTAGGCAATTTTCAAGGAAAAATCACTAAAATAGCACAAAACATTACAGCTTCTCTCCAGTACATACGGAACTGAACCTAACAGCATTTCCATAAGCTTATTCATATCTTAGGTTTTGATTTGCATAAAATTAAAAACAACTATTTCTTTGCAAGAAGCCTGTATTCATTCTGCCTGGAAAAAAAAAAAAAAAAAAAAACAGGAAGAAAAAGAAGGGTATCCTTTAGGACTGAAATTGTTAAGGAACTTAGGTCCCTGCAGCCATCACAATGTGAGTTAGATGCATAAGTCTCCTTGCAAAAATCTCAGCCTGTTTTTTGAGGCTTTATAGCACCACCTAATCTCAGTGTTGACTTCACACAGACAAGGAAAATGCACGGAGCTTGACTGACAACATTATCTGTATATCAATATACAAAGGCTCAGCATAGTCTGTTAAAGCTAAACATGCCACAGACCACAGACAATGCTCATGTTCTGCTCTATCGGATTACTTGACAGGTTATATATATATATATATATATATGTATATATATATTTATCTTACTTGCATCAAGACAGTCGTTTGAAGGTGAATGCACCAGAGGAGGAAACTATGAGCATGCATAGGGGATTCAGACAAGGAAGCCAAACACAGAATGAACTCAGGCATAGCATATGGATCTGAATGATTTCTTTAAGGACCTCCGGAGCTTCTCTGCTTTCTTCAGTTCATCAAGGGTATCTCTGGTGCCTTATGAAACTTCGAAAGTAACAATGTCAATGTGATGAAAAGAGAGAAGCTACCACAATTGTTCCATTGGACTGCAGAATCTCACTGCATCCTCCGGGTTCCTGGAGGACAGAATCGACTGGGAGCTAGTTACGAGCTGTTTCACTGCAGCCACAGGAGTATCTCCCAAGCAGAAGAGAACTGTTGTGTGTATTGGCCAGCCTGCATACCCATACACCTGCCTTCACACCGCTCATGCAGCAGGTTTCTGGAGCCAAATAATTCCGCATCAGATTCAGATGCTGACAACAAAGCAGATCATAAGAACAAATCCACTGACCTTAGCTGAACCTGGTGCAAGGTGTTTGCTAAGTAATCTCTTGATTTTTATCTCAGCATTTTTAGTTGTGAAAAGTTAGCCTACAATGAAGCATACAAAACACAAGTGGAAATAGCCAGTGCAAAGATTGTAAGGAAAACATATGTTTTAATCTCTTTTTCTTCTTTTCTTTTTCTTTTTTTTTCTCCCTTTTTAACTTCAAAGGGCTTTCTGGATCTGCACATAATCAATGAATTCTTGGCCCTCTTGAGATATTGGCTACTCACTCAATCAACAAATGCACATCTGGAGCTTCGTTTTAAAATTCATGAGTTTTCCTTGTGCTGGGATCCTCTGTGGTTTTTCTCTCATTTCTCTTTTGTATCAGTCTTTCTATTTACTTTTCTATACTACCTGCAGTAAACAGAAAACCAGAAGCCAAATGTATTGAATTTCACCTGGAAGAAGGTGAGCTATTAAAGCCTCTGGCACTCCAAAGGAGAGAGTATTTGCATGAAAACTCTGTTCCCCAGAACGCCGCCTCTATAAAGGCATCAACAAGTAATCAAATTCTGGCAGCTCTTGAAACTGACTCTTCTTTGACTTTCAGTCTGAATAATTTATTTTCTGTTTGAGCTTCTGCCTGGAATGAAGCATTCATAACTCTGACGGGGCTAGGATGCTACACCAAAGACATGGAAGCTATAGTTTAATGATTCAGTCTTCAAAATATTAAATCTCAGGATAAATTTTCCCTTGCAAGACATATTTATTCTTACAGAACAGCAAGGTAACCCCATGGAGACAAGATCCAGATAAATAGTACGTCAGCGCAGAGTAAAAGTGAGTCACAAGAAAGAAAAAAATTTGCTTGAAGACATTGAAGAAGGGAACTTACTCTGTTCTGATTTAAAAATCTTTGGCTAATTCTTTACCTATCTTGTAAGCTCCACACTTTGAGGGGAATTGATGTAATGCCCTCCTCTCTGCTGTTGCTTAAAATGGAGATAGAGACAGAATGAAAAATACTGTCTTTTAAGATTCTCTTCAAATGAAAAAATGAACAAAAACCAACCAACCAAACAAGAACACTGTCACAGCATGGAGTAGTAGGACCTGCCCAGCAATTCTGGAGGATGACTGCTGATCTCCAAGTGCAGCAGAAAGGACTGTGCTCTTAGATGTCTCTGCTTGCCTCATACACCACTAAGGTTCCGAGTCCTTCACTTGAGACATTTCTTTCCTTACCTGGCAAGAATGGTAAACACAGGATGACACAGAGCAGCATTTGCCGAGTTCTGTCAGTCCCCAGTGCTGCGTTGCTAAAGGTCTCTTAGCCCCAACCAAGATGTTGAACAATTTTACAGCTTGTCAAAGCCCCTATCTGCCTTCAGGCTCTATTTTAGCAATTCATCTCCCTTGTCCTATGTCTTGGTAGTCCAGGTGTAACACCAGCTCTCTGCCAGACATGGATTCCAATGGGTATTTTTCCCACAAGAGAGGAGAATAGAGAGAAAAAGTGAGAAACAGCGGAGCTCTGCCAGCTCCTTATGCACAGGGCTCTACATAGTTGGGACATGACCCCTCTCATGTATTGGTTGACAGGTTCTGCCTCTGGTGCAAGGTGATGGGAACCCAAGCAGAAGAGAACACACAGAAATACAAGACTGCAGGAACAGAAAAGGGTTAAGCTTTTTATCTCTTCGATGTGATTCTCAGAACAGGGAACCTGATTAAACCTTCTATTTCAGGGCATGAATAACATCTGAAAAAAAAGCTCCAGTACAGAGTAGATTCTCCCTGTAAGATCTGTGTTTCTAAGCATCCTAAGAAGATACCAAATAACAGGGGTTCCTCCAAGGATGCCTAAAGTCTATAGTAGAAGGTCAATAAGTTGAGATGTGAGGAAAGTGATCTACTAGGAAAACATTAGATCCAGAAAACTGATTTTATAGGATACATATCCTGTATCAATTAAAGGCAATCCATCAAGCCTCTCCTATGATGCAAAAAGCAAGCACCAAAGGTACTAGACATACTGATTGTAGGTATTCCTGCCATCTGAAGCACACTTTTTGCTCTGAACAGGGATGCTGAGGCACTGAAAATCTGTCAGCTGACCAGAAACATGCATGCACAGGCCCGGGGACTTAGCCAGTAACAGGTGCAGAGGATTTGACACTGCTTATTTTCTCTCCTTGGGAATATGCAGCCTCTGAGATAAGATGAGCATTTGTTGAGGCACAGCTCTCTCACAGGTGAAAACAGTACTTCCCCTTGCTATTTGGCAGGGTGTTGGCAGATAATTAAATAAGGAATGGCCATAAGACTGTCTATGGAAAGAGATGGCAGCAGAGCTTTTCTCTTACTCGTAGTAAACTTGCTCCTACATTAGAGGCAGAACCTGTCAACCAATACATGAGAGGGGTCATGTCCCAACTATGTAGAGCCCTGTGCATAAGGAGCTGGCAGAGCTCCGCTGTTTCTCACTTTTTCTCTCTATTCTCCTCTCTTGTGGGAAAAATACCCATTGGAATCCATGTCTGGCAGAGAGCTGGTGTTACACCTGGACTACCAAGACATAGGACAAGGGAGATGAATTGCTAAAATAGAGCCTGAAGGCAGATAGGGGCTTTGACAAGCTGTAAAATTGTTCAACATCTTGGTTGGGGCTAAGAGACCTTTAGCAACGCAGCACTGGGGACTGACAGAACTCGGCAAATGCTGCTCTGTGTCATCCTGTGTTTACCATTCTTGCCAGGTAAGGAAAGAAATGTCTCAAGTGAAGGACTCGGAACCTTAGTGGTGTATGAGGCAAGCAGAGACATCTAAGAGCACAGTCCTTTCTGCTGCACTTGGAGATCAGCAGTCATATCAGGATTCATATAGGAGGAGAGCATGCTCCCTGCACCCCACTTTCCTTAAATTACTTCATCAAAACTGACCTACATGTCCTTCAGTCTCTTGGATGACAACATAGTCATGGCTCTTCTCTCTGCCAGTTTGTGTACTTTATGCTCTTGAATTCATCTACAAAAAGTTTCTAACGCACGTTGTGAAGACTGTATTACATGAGGCAGTCTTGATACCCCCACCCCCAAGGTTTAAAACACTGGATGAAAGCGTGATGAAGATAAAATTTCCAAGTGCAAAAATTTGTCATGCAAGCCACTGATATTTTAAAGAAATGACATTGTGTGTGTGTGGGTGGTGGTGGTGGGGGGAATCCTCCAGAAAAGGGGATACAAGGGAAAGGGGAAATTGCACTGAGATTTCCATGATTAAGTGTTATCAATATTTACATTATTTCTGTAACTGCATCTCTTCGTCATGGAAGATACTAATATATTAATTCTGAGGCATATCTGTGCAGTGTTTGACAGCTATTGTCATTAAAACATAAGGTGCTTTGTAGCCTTGCCAACAGACCAAGGTTCCCCTTGTTAACTGTAATTGGCATGCCAGTGATAACTCTTTGCTTTCCAGGATGTCAGAGGAAGTGCTGCATATCTCATTACTAAACCAAGAACTGGAGTGTGGCATTTAAAAGACAATGAGAACAATGAGGCGGTGTAAGAAATCCCTGTGATATTAGATCACTATAAATATTACTAGTTTCTGAGGAGAAGCCAACTTCATACTTTTTTGGCTTTTCCAGGTATGACTGTGAATGACCTTGCTGCCTCTCTTATACTTGCTGTAAGTAAGAAAGAATTAGATCACTATAAATAGATTAAATCTATTTAGAGTTTCTGTCAAAAGCAAAGATGAAAGTTTGCTTTATCTTGCTAGTGAACGACAGTGTGTTTCTTATGTCTTCAGTCAGATGCACCAGGTAATTGGCTATTACCATGCCCATATGTGTTGTGTGTATATGAACTCCATATTAATTCAAATGAGCAAGACTCCACCTCTATATGGCTGTATAGAGGAGCTTTGCTGAGAAAAATACTCAGGAGCTGGCAGCAGAAACCAAGGTGCTGTACCGGGTTAGGGGATTGAGATCCCCCCTGAGCCTGCATATTTGCATTCATCTGTCTTTCGTTGATCCTGTACATGTTTGCATGTAAATGTGTGTGAGAAGGGGTGATGGACAAGTTACAATATTCTACAACACACTGATACAATCTGTCCCCTTTTCCCCGTTATCTCTCTCTCGAGACAGTAATTTAGATGTTACCTCAATGTGTGCTATTGTTTGGAAATGCAAGGAATAATCTAGTGTGATGTTCACTTTAATCTGCTATTTGTGCATATGCTTATTTCTAGCTTGCAATATAACATTCTGGCACTTTAAAAAAGTTGCTGTGAAGATAGCTCAAAAAAGTGTTCAGTGGGGGAAAAAAGTAAGATGTAGGTGGCTATTTAAAACCTGGGATGCAAACATCCACATAACGGCACCAAATGACATGAGAAACCAGGTACCAAAACTGACACACAAAATAAATGTTGTGTGCCAGTTTACAGCATCATCCAAAGATCATGAAATCCCTGATTCAAAACATGGCTCAGGCTGCGCCCTCTCTGAGAAGCTGTCATCAGAAAGAATGAAAAAGCAGCACAAATTTCTTGAGTGAAAACTCTTTCAACATGTTTCATGAAGCATCAGTAGTAATGGAAAATGTTCCAGAAAGATTTTCCTGTTATCATCCTTGATCTTTCCTTATAACATCCTATCAATGTCTGAATAAGAGAGCAGCTTAGTCACATCTCAACCGCTCATTATGCTGTGTGTATAATTTTAGCTGCAGGTAAAGAGCTTCAGATCAACAGTACAAGGACATTCTGCAAAACCCTCAGTTTTTTTAGGAGAGTTCTCTAATAAGAAAACAACCCTAGTTTGTTTCCACTCGAGCATTTCCCCTATTTCCTGAATACAGACTATGTTTGAGACACGAGTGCTGCCAAGACTCTGGAAAGTAATAGTAACTGCGTTTGACTCACTATAAGGCATTTACACCCACCACTGAGACAGCAGCATTGCACACTTCAAAAAATACACCAGACGTGCATAGCAGTATTAAACTAATTATCAAGACCATTGTTGACTTTCTCTTCCCATACAGTTTGTCTTTCTAATTACAACTACAAATACACAACCTAGATGACCAGATTCCCATGCATATTCACCAAATACTCAAAGATCCTCCTTTCTCTTTGGAGAATTGCTATTGACTCTAAACACATATTAATTAAATCTAAAGGTACTTCGGGGAGGCATTTCAGTTTCCTGAGTCAACTTAACCTCATCTAATGTCTGGGAGCATTACTCCTCCCACTGTGACTTGCTGCGTTTAATGTAACCCTGGGCAGAGGACATTGCTCCGTGGGGCTCTGCGTGCTGCATATCCATTTGAACTCACAAAAAATTGAGCTATTCTTACTTACTTTTAAAACAAGTTGCACCTGCCACGACCTGCTCAAAGCACAGGACAAATGGGAGTTTGGCCTCTACTTTGGAATTTGTGCCCCGTTAAACCAAAGGGATGGGGATATGTTCACTAACCTCTAGCTCCCTTCCGCCACTTCCACAATATTGGGTGACATTTTCTAGACACCATCTGAAAGCCCTGGGGAAAAAAAAAAAAGTGTTTATTTTAAAAGAGTCTGCTCAATCTGAATAGTGATTAGGGAGGGGGAAGTTGTTTGCCTCTATATTTTGCTTGTTTGTTTGTTTGCCATTCTTAACTGCACATATTTGCATAAAAGAAGGAATGTTGTATCATCTTCTCCCAGAGCTTATTCCCCATCTGAATCCTGTTGATGACAGCTTAATCATTTCCACAGCAACCAAGATCATGCCATCAAATGGGGTATAAGCAGCAGGAACAGATGATCTCACTGGAAGCAGAGATCCTCTTCCATGTACATAAATACTCCGAAAAACAAGAGCAATACAGAAATACAGAAAATATCTGACACAAAAACGTGACTCGTCTAACAGGGAATGGCAGTCTTTTTTCTTTATTTCCTTTCATTATCTATCTCCTGCTTCTTAACCTTTCTGAATGAGTGCCTCAAAATCTGACCTTGCAGTTCCTAGAGCAAATGAGTAACACTGCAGCATGTAGCAAGGAGATCTGAGCTGCTTCTCTCCAGAGCACGTACTGACGATCAAAAAACTGACATCAGCGCTTGGTTCCAGTGTTAAATACATCTTAGTCAGTGATTGGGTTTTAAGAATGGCAGGCCGTTCTCCTGCACCTCCTTGCTTACAGTGCAGTGCCACACAGCATGTAGACTGCTTCCCTACTGCTTGTTTGACATTCTGCAGCTCCTGAACTTAATTGCAGCTGTACAGGTAGATGAAAATAGCTGTATTTTTTGAATCCTTTGGGATGGATCACAGGTGACTGCTCAGTTGCATGCAACTCAGAATTATTTAACCTTACCTCCCATGCCAAACAACACTGTGGCTCGGGGCCACACGGAGACTCTGCCTTGCAACACTAGGCTCAGGGACAGGCATATGGTCTTGCCAGACTGAATAGATAGAATCAAACCTGCAGGTGATAAAATTGCCGAGGAAACTAATACCTGAAACAGGAATAAACGAAGTAAAACTCCCAGTGGAATAGATTATTGATCATCCTGCCTCGTTTTTGAAAATTAATGCTACAGAGGGACAGAGAGCAATCGTGCTCCGTCTCCAAGGGAATAAAACCGATACAGGCAGGAGCTGCAAAACTGCTAATCTGTGGCCCTCAAGTGTGCTCTCGTGGTAATGCATGTGGGAAACAGGGATGCGGTCAGGCTGGCTCTCATGCTGAGGAAGGTAGATGCTGGAAGGGAAGGGTGTGAGTGCAGGAAGCTGTCGCGCAGGGACCAGTGTGGAGTAAGGAATGTAACACCCAAATAGTTTTGAAATGTGCAGGCTCCAGGAACAGCCCCGAAGCCCTATTACACCAGCTAAAGTAAAGCCTTTCACTAACTTCCCACCAAAGGCAGGGTGACAGCCCACAGGATTTCCAGCAGGGCTTTTGCCTTTGATCCAGTCTTCTTTCTTATTGCATAAAGTCAGCTCACATAGGGCAAACCAGGGCACAACTGAAATCCATCTCATTTTTTTCAGTCAGGATGGTCATGGACTTAGATCTTCTGGGAAATTTCATCTGAAAAGCCCATGATAAGACTAGTAAAGAAAGATTTGCACCTGCCTAGGTCAAATGCTGCAGTGACATCACCTACCACTGGCTGGTAATCAGAAAGGAGCTGAAGATTGTACAGCAAGCTTTAGGCAAAAGTGAAAAGCGTGAACGTCTCACTGACTAGATTAAGCCGTGCTGCTAAAACTGGGGGTTGACTCTAGAGTTTATGTCTTTAAAACAGCAGATAATCTCTTCCTCAAATTTTTTGAGAGGACTAAATAGCAATACTTCCTCCTGAGTTTCACTATGAGCGCTCACATTTTTAAATCTTCTGCTGCTGGAATCAGATGTTAATGCAAGAGATGTGAGCCTCATGAGAAACTGCTCCTGTGGTTAAAAAAAAAAAAAAAAAGAAAAGGAAGAAGAAAGGCTATATACATTTTAAGGTATCAGAAAGAAAAAAAAAAGGACCATAACTTTTTTTTCCTGATTATTACTTTACACAAGCATCACAATAATCTGGGTCTGGTTCATTAATTTTGAAATGCTTTAAGCTGGACATATTCCATGGTGACTTCTTGAGTGCTCAAAGGAATGCAAATCTGCCAGCTTTTATTGCTGGCTACCCACAAATTCAGGTCATTTATCAAAGTGTGTTATGCACACTCACCCAGGATTCTGCCCTATCATCTTTCTCACAGGATGTACTAGGGTAGCCACATGTAACTCATATAATTACTCCGTTGGAAGTAGATAAACCTCCATTGTATCCACAGATAACATATTTTTGAAAAAGAAAATTTGAGACACTTGAAACATGAATGAAACTGTACACAAAGCTAGGTACAAATCTTTGATCTGAATGGACAAAACAAATCTATCAGTGACACTTTTACTGCACTTCAAACTTGAACATGTTTTTCACTGATTTTTCGCTTGTGCTGCCAGCGACAAATGTTTCCTCCTTGCAGAAGGTAGCTTTCTGAATGGCTAGTACATACTAGCATAAATTTAGTCAGGAGGGTTTTAGCAACAAGAAAATATCCAAACTGTCCTTCCAGTGAGCCAAAGGACTGGGCCCGTGTTTGTGCACACACTTCAGGCAAACATTATGAACCTTTTATGCAAAACCAATTACTTGGTAACCAAAAGAAAGGTGTGATGTGCAGCACAATTTTCCAATTATTGTTACTCTTGTCATCCCATTTCCTCCCAGAGTACTTTTCATGTTGCCTCTAAATTTCCAAAAATCAACTTAATTAGCCATATTGAACAAAGACCCTCTGACCTGTGTAAACAGATATGACTATAAAGCATCCTAATTTCTTAATCAGTGTTGCTTCTGTGCCACACTATAAGATTTAGCAAACTAAGATACACTGCTCTGCTGAGAAACACATTATCTAGGTTTCAGTGGTAAAGTGATTTGTTGTAGCTCTTTGCTGAATAGGATGGCACTCCTTCAGTTGAAAACAGTGGATTGCCCAAAAGGCCTTTATTCTCTGTATCCACACACTTAAACTGAAGCAAAATGTGTTATTCTGTGCTGATATATTGGAAAAACTGTAATACTCACAGAAAGCCTTAGGTGCGACAAAACTGTAGGCCACTGTATCAAATGTATCTCATTATTAGTAAATTATCTAATGTTTAGATATTTAAGATAATCTTTTTACCACTTTCCCAGTCACAGAAGTTTCCTCCTGAATGAACTGACATTATATCTAAACCTGTGGGCAAAACTTTCCATGCAAAATGCACAACCTGCAAATTCTATGGCCTTTACACATACGCCGTGTCAAATGCAGGAGGTTTTCATTGCACTGTCAGTTTCAGCAGAAACATCTTCTCTTTATGCTAATGTGCAGCACCTTGGTGGCAGAGCAGAAGGGACACCTACATAGTCATGGTCCACGCCAACAGATGTGCACTGCTGCCAGTGGTACAATTTTCCATAGGTCTGTCAATGAGGAAGAACTGACCTCTGTGAATAGAGCAAAGAGAGCCCAATATGCCTCATTTCAGGGACAGGACGGATCCAGATTCTTAACAAGGTATATTTCAGCAGCTAAATCAGCTGTACACTGTTTAGTGATCAAACTAAAGCACTCAAGTAGTAATGGGCTTACTCTCATCCCTACCCAGAGATGGAGGGGAAAAAAGAGGGGGAAACCAGTGAAAATTCTCACTGCTTCTATTCCCAAAAGGTACTGTAGAAATGTATATTAACCTCAGGGAAGGTGGTGAAGTGTTCGTAACTGCAGTGTGTCAGCAGTTGAATATCTTGATGTGGAACGAGGCAGAGCCAAAGAAGATCTGTCAATGCTATTGAAGACAAGAGCACTCCAAAGACATTTTCTTCACCCTTAGTGTATCAGAGAGTCACTTCCCATGTAGTGCCAATGTGAGCATCAAGGACACTCCCCTCCTTCCACATTTCCATTGCTCTTGAGAAATAATTCAGGTGTCAAAGTATTGCTTGGAGTAACTGCTAGAGCACAGAAAAAGAGAGCCAGAATTCCCAGAGAAACTGTGTATTTACATAACTTGAATTCATGTAATAATTCTACTTCATCAGCTTTTATTGTGGGTCATGGTATGTAACTACAGATCTGTAAAGAGCTCTATAGTGCTGTCAGTTTATGACAGCTGATATGGCAAAACTCTTCTTTCAAAAAAACCAGTAAATTTTCTCTCTCTAGAAGATTTTTTTTTTCAAGTGAGAAAGGCAGCCCATTAATGTGGCTGCAAACAAGGAGCTGAAATGTGTTTTCATTATTAAATGGCACCAGCTGAAAGATTTTCTGCCTTTTACTGTCTTCAGAGTCTCCCTGAGGTCACCCATCTCAGACAGCGCCCACACAGAAAGACAGTCTCAAAATGATATTTCACATCTGCCCACCCTGCCTTCTGCACGGCGGAGGAGGACATACTGAAGTGCCTGTGCATTGGCTCCTGGTTCTGCCAGGGTAAGGGATGAGTGAGGACATGCAGATTTGTTCATGAAGAAAAGAGCATGAATGGGCTAGCCACTAACCGGGTCAGTCTTGCAGGCTGCTCTCTCAGAGCTTTTTGGCTATTCAGCTCCTGAAAATGAGCCAGGGCATGATAGCTACTAAAGGAGACTCTTTGTCACACAAACCAAAATGCCCTAGGGACAGCTATTTCCAAATGAGGCTATTTCTCAAGATTTCTCTCATGGAGAGCTGTTGCTCTCAAAATACTTGTACCACTTCTTCCAGTGGCTCGAATGCTGTACTATGTGGTTCTAAAACCAGAAACGCTCTATCAAAGTGTGAGAGGAAAAGGAAAAATATATTGTTATCATTCCCCCTCTATTGATTTCAGAGGTGAGGAACTATCAAACAGTTTCAACACTTCAGGAAGATGCCAGCTGAGTTTCAAACGCTGTCCTGCAATGATTTGAACTAGTATGAAATACTGACAGTAAAGCATTGTATGCCTTTCTCTTAAGCGTGAATTTCAAAACAAAGTAAGCTTTACATGAATGAAACTTAAGTAAAAAAAAACATTATCTAGGACTTGTCCCTCCTTATGTCTTTCAAAAGTACTATTGCAAAAGACTTGCATGACAAAATAAAGCAGGAAAGAAATGAGTGGAACAGGATGGGCATCAGCAGAACTTGAGATGGATGGATGTAATCAGTCAGATTCTGCCTTTTCTGAATTTTGTTAATCCTTATGGTTTCTGCAAAACAAGGAAAGACAGGATGTATTAACATGCACAAAAGTAAGTAACAGCATTTCCTGTCACTTACAGGTCCTTCTTCCTGTGAACTTCGTAAGACTTTAGCTTGAAAAGGTCAACAGTAGTATTTCTGTTGCTCTTCAGCTAGAGATGGATGGGGACACACTATAGCGGCAGGCATGCAGCATGTGACATTCATCTTGTAGAGGATGACCAATGTCCTCCAAGGGATATGTGCAGCTACACTCAGTTACAGTAGAATGGACTCTCCCTGTAAGTGAAGTGAATCTTCAGTATGCGCCAAGGCCATTTAAAGCACAGCCTATGACACTTAAACACTAAAATGTATTTTCAATAACTAGATCAGATGTTGCAAACCTCCACAGATTTGGGGACAAAGAAAGAGACCAGCAAGATGAACCACTAGAAATTTCTTAAGGAATTTTTTAAGGAATCTGACTTTGCTTGTTGGACTGAACAATTCAAGTACTAACATTGTCAGAAAAGTTGGCAGCCAGCTGAACTGTACATTTGAATCACACCAGTTTGCTTGCTCTTGTTTTAAATGCTAAAGAGCAGATCCTGCTGTGGGATAAGCATCTGCAATTCCCATCGCTCCTGGTGAGTGGTGCCTATATATCCTCAGAGCTACTTTATCCACTCTCTCTGAGATCAGGCAAACAGTACATCAGAATTTTTGGACTGCTGAGTCTGAAGCTTGGAGTGGTGACACTGGGACTGTTATAAGATTATTTCTGACATGATGACAGAGAAATATGAAGTAAAAAGTTAAAAATAGCTTGTGCGATAGCTAAAGCAGAACCTTTTTAAATGCAGGAAGTTCCCATGTCCCCAAGAAATGTCGACTGCACTCTGCTATGCCTGTACTTACATTCACTTCACATAACACCGAATGCAGCACTTGGATCAGTGACATTTGTGCAAGGATACCTCATCCTATTTGCTACAGGATCTGTGCCCTAGAATCAGCTCTCAGTTACTATAAAAAAAACAGATACACAACAGAGGCAGTAATATGAAAATTTGCGGGAGTGGCTTACTTTTGTTTCATTTTATAGGATGCTTTTAGAACTCTAATTAAAGGCAGTTGAATTATAGGTAACATTTATATAACTTTTTGTATAAATAATCAGTCAAGATTTAATTGCTAGCAGAGGTGAAATCTCCACTGCTCCAGTGACTGAGCCTTGGTATCTTTATTCACATACCTCACATCAAGTTTAGTGGAGGCTCAATACAGAGAAGAGATCTTCAAGGATTCCTACAACTCTCCTTGTCCCAATTTACATAAGTCAAATGTTAGAGGTGGCTACCATACCTGGATATTCCTCAGCTCCTTAGATGATAACCTCCTCATCTGAGATTGCCATCCCCTCCTCTGCATGTCTCATGCACATACACCCAGATGTACAACCATGGCCATGGTCACAGACACAAGAGTACATTTTCAGCCTTATTTCCAGAAGGATCGGCCAGACAGCAAAGACAAACAGTGTTAAGGTGTCAGGAGATCAGTTTTGCCATAAGTACCAAATCATTCAAGGAAGAAACAGTTTTCTGAAACATCGGCATTCAAGTTCAAGTAAAAAGCAGCCACTTTAATAGGAGCTAAATAGAGTAACAAGTTTTCCGCCGTTCTTCAACAGGTAAACAGGAAAAAGAAAAATCCACGTTCCTATCTCCATTATCTTTCCCTCTCCATAATTTTGATTTCCTCAAAAGCTGTCAAAAGGAATAACATATCAATATTTTTGTCTCACAATTTTTATCTACCTGATCAGAATTAGACAAATCATCTGCTCCTGGCAGTTTACTCCATCATTTTCCTGACAAAAATGTATAGTCACAGGAAGATATTAGCTTGCTTCTTTATTTCTTCCCAATATGTGACATCTGTAGAAGATGGTGTGCTGATCTCATTACCTTGCAAGGTATGAATTGATATACAGAATAAAGCAAGCACATGTAATGGCATCTCTGCAAAATAAAGATAGCTCCTTTGCTTTTCATTGATAGTGTTCCTTTGTTACCATAAAAGCCTGCACTGCAAACATTGCACGTGATCTAATTCCTGATCAAGCCTGTCTCAGATTCCCCGGCTGTTTTGATTACCAGTGACCAGAGGAAAGGAAAGGGCAGGATGGGTGAGCCGTCCGCCAGTAGCAGTCACATAACAAAAATACAGATGCTTTCTCTCTCTCTCCTTTAAAAGAAAAAGGATTTTCTGGGCTGGATTTTCATCTCCTTTTCCTCTGCATTCCAAGTGACAGTTATTTGATTCTGTGTGGCATGTCAACAGTTCAGATGAACTAATGTATGCTGCTAGGGCTCTATTTATGGCAGGAACATCTCCTCATGAAAAGCATAGGTTAGAGACTCACTGACTGAACTATTACAAACAATCCCATTTTCTTTATGTCCTTAGCAGTAATGTTTATTTTAGCTTGAGGGGGTTGGGGTTTTTTTTGTTTGTTTGTTTTTATAGGCATCTGATTGCAAGGCTCCAGGAAAAGTTCTTGATTCAGAATCCATACACGAGATTGTTCCGTCTCTGCTCAAATTTGGAAAGACTCTGTTATACTCATTAGAGGCTAGTTCATGCTTCCATACCTGCTGGGATTATTATCAACAACAAACTCTTTGTCTATTCACAGTCAGCTCAAACACTGCAGCCATAGTGTATGGATAGACAAAAAAAAAAAAAAATTACAAGAGAAATACAATAACTTTCCAGTAGCTACTGAATTGATATTTCAACCTCAAATGCCTCCAGGAAGCGGCACTTGGTCCATACATATCTCAAAGCATTAAACAGCTGATATCAGCTCCAGTTCTACATATTACACGTCAGGTCCTCAGTAACCCCAGTAACTACCTTCCATTTTCTTGTACTTTTGCATGACCACACAATGCCCAGCTCTCCTTGCCCAAACACTGACTTACTGTCACACCAGCTTGGAGTTCTTCTCCATATGTGCCTGTTCTAAGCACTCCTTGGAGAGATATCAGATGGAGAAGCAGAACTATGTGTCTTCACCCAAGTGAAGATGACATGTTCCCTCCCCTGACCAGAAGTATGGCTAAAATAGAAGATGTTTGAGAAGTCCATGTCTGTATATCATTCCTGGACTCAAGCTTCTCTTGTAATTTCTTTCGCTTAAGAAAAACATTGCTTCAAATAAAATAGCATTCTGTTTTTGAAGCGAACTTCATGCTAGACTGACAGACCAGCAGACTGATTCCTTTTCTCTGTTTCCAGAAAACAGACAGAAATGGCAGTGGCATCACGTCACTTATTGTCCTTCAGCCCCTGCTGGCCAAGACCACCTTCATGACATTTCCAAGATCATAATTTCTAGGCTTCTCACTTCATTTATTTGCTTCCTTGGTGAGACTAAGACTAAATGAATGCCATGAGTCCTATTCTTTAAACGCTTATCTGCCAGGAACACGAAGAGAACTCACTTCCCCAAAATGATACCAGACAATAATCACTGTTGGAAGCAAATTTAGGAGGGAAAGATGTTACGGACCATTGGCAGTCTCCTGAGTCATCCCTGCAAAGATTTATCTGTAGGAGGAACAATGGGTGAAACAGATAGAAACAGGCAAGAACTGTAGTTGTCAGATTGAAAGGATGTAGATAAGGACTAGGACTTTCTCCTTTTACAGAGTGAGAGCATGCAGACTGGAGAAGTTTTGAATATATCTGTTGCAAAGGACAGAACTATTGATCTGTATTGAAGGGGAGGGGAATGCTGGTGGGAAAGAGTGGCTAAAAATAAAACAGTAATTCTGTTTTTCAGTCAGGAAGAAAAAAGATAAAATATCTGTTCCTATTCTACTCAGCAAATCAAAGACGTAGTGATTTATAATCAGAATAATAGACCTAGCTTCTAATCTGCCCAACTCCTCACTTGCCTTAAGTCTACACCTGATCTGTCACAAGCTGAGATGAAAATGATTGATCTTTGACTTTGTTGGCATAATAAATGCCAGTGTATACAGATGAGGATTCTTCTTATCATTGGCTACTTCAAATCATACCAGCTCTCTATATGTCAATAAACACTAACATTTTGTTATTCTCTGTCCCTTGCTTGGAAGCCCTGTCTGCCTGCAAGGGATTGTGAGGAAAATGAGAGGGGCTGTGTGTCATGGTGAGAGGGAGGGAGGTAGACCAGCACAGACAACCTTACCATCTGATATTACTCTTCATTCTTTTTTTGTAATGGCTTTCAACAGCTAAGTGTTTCCCTTCTGTGCCTCTGCCACAAGCTAGTACACGACCAGCCT
Organism: Nycticryphes semicollaris; assembly: GCA_013400055.1. NCBI lineage: Eukaryota > Metazoa > Chordata > Aves > Charadriiformes > Rostratulidae > Nycticryphes > Nycticryphes semicollaris. The sequence continues at coordinate 103,272 of VXBJ01005989.1, forward strand.
TAAAAAGAAAGGAATTTTATTTTCTTTAAGCAGCAGATTTTTGTGTCCAAAAGTATAGTCCATATTCTTCTCTGAACATTCAACATCCTCCCTTCTTTTTCACTACTTTCCTCCTCTCCCCTTCAGGTCTTTCCCTTCTCTGACCCTCTGGAGCCTTTGAAAAGACAGACTGGACTACCTTTTAAAGCAATTCTCAGTCCGAAAAGCACGAGTTTCATCAATATTTATTGCAGTTCATATTTCCACAAAATGTTTTATATGAACAGGAGACAAAATGCAGTAAAAGCAGAGTCAAAAGATGCATATTTCCTGTTGCCATTTAACAGATGAAAGCAGAAACCAGCTCAAAATTAACCCCCTGGGTCCCCTCCAAAATGAGTGTTTTAAAAAAATTTCCAAAGTATAACAGCAATAACAACAGAGACATACCATTGTTTCAGACCTTTTATTTCCCTCATTCTTACTTTTATTCTTGTCCTTTGTGTTTTGGCAGCTGTGAATAATTCTTTACCCTGGGATTGTTCTGCAGGCTATTAAAGTCTGTGACCTTTTACATCAACAACAGCTCTGCTTTCCAGTCATTTCTTGAAGTGGTACCTAATACGAATTTAACATGACTGAGGCACCATCCTACACACACAGACTCACACACACACTCACCCCTTTCTGAGACATGCAGAAAGATGCTTCATCCCATCCTTACACAAAAAAAATAAAACTCAAAATAACTTAATCAGAAAGCTATATACCTTGTAAATAACTGTGTTTCGTGACAATGGGGAAACAAACACCTATAATACATCCTTCCCACATTCTCTTGGGGAAATAAAAGAACTGATATTACAGTGGGATGATTTCATTATATAAGAAAGTAAGATCTTATTAAGTCTGAGCCATTATGAGGTTCTCCTTTGAGTTAGCTCAGCTGCGACTTTTACTTTTTAAGAGTGTGTAAAAAACCCAGATGTGATCAAACAGATATCAAGAGCATTCTCCAATTCTATGATCAAATGAATGCATATATAGAGTGTCTCTAGTCTCTTTTATATTAATTTAATCAAAGAAGTTAAGATACTGGAGTCTAGTTTTCAGCAGCACCGTGCTGCTGCAACAGTCTCCCATAACAGAAACAAATGGCAGGTATCCTGTTGCAAAACAGATGGATAAAGTGGGCAGCAGATATGCAGGATGAAAGGGCTTATAAAACAGGTGCTTTTAAGAGCCCTTTAAGCCTTCCAGGTTCTCTTCACTTGAGAGCCAAAGATCAGTCAAAAGAGTTTGCAGAAGGTTGAAACTTTTTTTTTTTTTTTTAAACAGGTTAAACGAATTGTCTCAACAAGTTAAGAACTACCCAGCTTAACTCCTGACTATGATTTATACACCCTAGAAATGAAAGTTAAGTTCCTAAATGTTGTTACTCTAGTTAAAATTAGAATTTAGATGTTAAAACAAGGTGTAGACATGTACTGGAGTCCAGCAATGCCTGAAACCAGACTTGATTATTGTAGAGCAGTAAGTGCCTGTGTAAGCATCCTTTGGAAAAACCCCAGATTTAGGGACTCTAAAGTTTTCCTGTATCTGATTTAGCTATGCCCCTTGTCAGCTGCCATCAGACATTAACTTCTTTGAAAAAAAATTTTTTTTGGTCTCTATTTCTCTTGGTTAAGGTTTTTCATTTTTTTTTCCAGTCATACAGACCAATGAGCAAGCCTTCTGGACAATTTCCTCTGAAATCCATTTGTCAGGAAAAAATGAGTTTCTGACAAAACAAAACATTTCAAGAAATCTGTCCTTTTTTTGTGATATATATCGAACGTTCATCAAAATCTGCTCAGTTAAATTCTTTTTAGATTAAGCTCTTCACATTCTCTGATGAGAAGCTGACAATTTGTAAGGCAAATGAAGATTAAAAGTGTTCTGGCCTGATTTGTGTTTACATTTTTCTTGGAAAAAATCCCTCATCACACACACCTGTAACAACCTCTCTGAACAGGGACCTGCAGTAAAAGGGAAAGCAGACCTGATGTCCTTCTGGAATAAAAAAAAATGAAATTGCTCCTTCCTATTATAATGTCATTTTAAACTGGGAATAAGGGAAGGAAGACTGTGAGTGCAGGGGAACATTTTAGGATCCCTGAGAATTCCTGGGTTACTGGAAATGAGTGATCCACCCAGAAACCATCTTCCGAAGTGGAAGATGACTGTCATTTCCTTACTGTGTATGTGGTACCTCGCACAATGACAGTCCTTCATCTGTAAATTATTATAATACAAATTGTGAATAATAAAACCCAGGACATTTGTTTCTAAATAACTCAGGTGCTTCCAATCACCTACTGCAGAGTACCCTCCACTGTGAAGTTAGTGATTTAGTATTAGCCCAGGTAATGAGCTAGCACGAACTAATAGTTGCTTGACAGTCACATTTCAACTCCTGGGGAACAAATACTGGAATTATTCAAACAGTTGCTCTTTTGTCATGTTATACCTGACAGGAAAAGGCCTGAATACCTCTGAAGGCTGGTACCTCGGAAATACTAGTCCATCCATATGGCTTGGTGTGCACTGGCTTGGCAGAGCAATGTGGTGATATTAGCACATCTGCTGCCTGTCTTAAACTTGTGTTAGAGAGAGAAGCACAACTGTCTGTTGATGTATTCATAAGAACTAACATACTGAAAAAAAACCCCAAAACCCAAAAAAACCAGAACCTTAAAAAATGTCATTTTGTTTTGCTGTATCCAATATGTTCTTGTCTCTTGTCTAAAAAGGCCATCTGGTCTAAAAATATACAGCACCTGTGTAAATTTTAAATACTAAATATTCCCTATTGTAAAAATAAGTCATGGGTATTACAGGGAATTTTTTTTTTTTTTAATTTTTGCAAATTGTTGTATCTCTGACTTTACTGAACACACATTATCTGGATTCTTCAATGTAAAGGTTTTTTACACAAGGATGGGCACACCTAGACAGAGGAGAGAAATTAAAAGTATCAAAAAAGGACAAAGGATGTATCTGCAAAGTTTGCCTATGTCATTGTGATTGGCCAATCTGGCCAAAAGCACAATAGCCTATTTCAGTGATAACTTTCTTTACAACTGTCTAAACTGAGCACCTCCAGTTCCTTTCTAATGGAGGAAAACATTTTTTTCCATCTTTCCAAAAGACAGCTGAGTCACAGAGCAAAGGAAGAAATTAAATACTGCAGTAGTAGTCTACATCTCAGATACATTCAAACAAATCCCAGTTAGCGATGATGCTAAATATGCATTTTTTTTCCTATCCCAACCAAGTGCTATGTCTCTTGCTCTTTTCACTGCAGTAATTTCAAATGTCAGAGAACTGTAGCAGAACATTGGTAAGTAAGATCTTACTTCTAATCTTCAGGATAAAAGAGTGGGAGAGAATGAATGGATGTTCTTGAAGTCACTGGCATAACATCCTGGGCTGTAGAAACAAACTCAATCCACACCCATTTACTACCCTAAAGTATGCTATTACAGCAGGACACTAGTGGAAGGGCACCCATTTCCTAGGTAGCTAAGATGCAGTTGCTGATTCAATTATCTGTTTTCAAAACATAGCATGAAATGCTACTGTAATGTATATGACTTGTGTTTTAATGTCTCAAAGCAAAGAATAAAGTCCACTTTGAGTTGTAATTATTATTATGTGGTTGTAATGACTGCATTGAAAAAGTGACATAAACACTGTGAAGTCTGCCACAGTACACGAAGATACCACCTATGGATGGGAAACAGCTCCTGCTCCTGCTTCATGCTCATGGAGACCCTGGGAGTCTCTACAGAACTTTGCTGTGTGTTAAGATGATCATCCACTTCTACAGTCAGAAAAAAACACCTGAGTGCTCCAGACAAGGGATAAGAAGTTCCTTTTCACATGGACTTTTCTGCTATTGTTCAGAAGGGGAATGGACTTACTGCTCTGCTCTATTTCCAGCAGAAAGGCTTTCTTATTTACTCACCAGGTAATTCTGTGCCAGGGCAAGTAAGCCAAGAGCAGATGAAAGACCTAGATAAAGGGAGGAAGAGCAAGGGTAAAAATCATCCTTAGCATCCTGCTCAACAGAACTATGCCAATGCTGTAGTCAAGATTTAAATAAATCAACTGAATCACTCTGCTTATTATCATTGCAATTAACCATTGGATTTCTAAGGCAGCACCACTTTTTTACTTAGTATTTTTGCAACTCTTCACCTTCCTTGTTTACTGATCCGTTGCAAATTAAACAAGAGTTTGGGGAAGGGAGGTCTGCCTGTTCCTAAAAGCTCTTTGCTACACAGTTCTTCATAATTTCAAGTTTTGAAACATAAAGTAAATATTAAAATCCAATTAGGATGAGAAACGAATCATAAGAAAAATCTAATGGCATAAAACAAATTTGAAAGCTTAAACAATTTCCAATTTACAGTTATATTGTATAATGTAATGCAGCTCACCTTGCCAAATGGCACCATTAGTACTTAAACTTCAGAAGAGCACCATATGCAGTGAAAGGATATTGATTACTACCCTCTACTGGAAGAAAAATTAAATCTAAGAAATCTGTGACAGTCCTGGACAAAGTGTGCTTGCAATTGCCTTAACTCGGAGACTGAGAAGGTCACCTCTGTATGGTTGGAGCTGTCTCCTCACTGATAATGTATGTGCAAAACAAAATGATCCCAGAATCCTCTGTAAAGACCTCCGTAAAACCATTCAGATAAGCAAATAAATTGCAACAATTATCTCTTCACCCATCTCTGAACAGACTTTCCAGACTCAACAGGGCAAGTGAGGGAAGTCTTCTCAGAAGCAGGTCTCAGATCAGAAAAGGGAGGTATGTTGATTTGCAGTGCCATGAATTCAAAAGACTTTTCACTTCAAGAGATATTTAAGAAGAGGAAGTAAGGGAGGCTATATAGGAGGGAGTTTTAAATGAAAAGATAAGAACAAAGGAACCAAGAAAAAACGTAATGATTACATTAAAAAAGACACATAAACCTGTAAAGTAAGTGTTGAACATGAGTTTAGTGCATAAAAAAACCCCAGTATTCAATTATCTGGGCAAACGTGGGAAAGGGGGAGGAGAAGCAAAGAACTGAATAAACAGAGACACTGAAACAAATGGGACATCAATTGGGAAGGAATGAATGCTAAAAAACAGTTCAAGAAAAGCAACCAAGGACTGCGCTGCTGAGGTGAGAAAGGCAAAACTATGGATTTAGCATAGTCTCTTTAATTCTGCTGCTGTAATTGGAATCACCTCTTTTTAACAATTACACTTTAGCTGTAGTAACAGCTGTGGCTAAACATCAATCCCTACAATTTAAGCGGATGCAACATGACGTGTGCATGAAGCAAAGGGCAGTTATGTGAGTTTTTAAACTTTCAGGATACCTCTCAAAGCAATTTTGCTGAGAGGTCAGTAGCAGTGATGAAAAAGCCTGACCAAGCTTAGACACAAGTTATTAGCTTTGATGAAGAGCAGAAAAATAAGGCTACGTATTGGAATGTTGTAAGTCCTGTGAATGTCCTTTGCAGCTCCTGTTCACTCACTTTCAAAAGATTGTCTCACTGGCAAAAAGGTATCAAGAAACACTCATTCCTGCCCTTTGTGAGGCTGCATTGTTAGCAGACCATCAAGGTTGTGCCTGAGTGTCTTTGGTTTGTTACTGAGGACTTCTAGATCAACACTGGACCATCAGAACAGATTGCAGAATTGGTCATGTGCATGGCCAATTTTTCTAGAGTAAACCAGAGGCAACAGAAATCACATGCACATTTTCTACACAGAATTTAGCTCTAATCTGACATTGAGGAAACATACAATAAAACTGCCCTATGCTTTCCCTTCCTGGGACTCTTATTCAAACTGTAAACTATCTTTTACAAAGATTGCCTAGCCATAATGCAGTTTGGCATGACTGGCAGTCTTAGCACATAGAAATACTTCATCCCCATTGTGCAACTTGAGCTCTCTTTGAAGACTGGTGTTTAAACTCAGAATTTAAACACCTAGAGGTCCCAAGAATTCTGACACATTGGCCAAGTGTGTGTACGTGAGTGTTTCTGCTCATCAGTTCATCATCAGAAAAGCTGGGGACATTGCACACTGGGATTATTGTGCTTTAGAGACAGGACAGGTGTACCAGAGAAGCTCCTGGTCAAACCATGCTTGTTACATGAACAACCAAACCCAACCGCCATTCAGTTCCTAACAGTAACCATAAGAAAAACTTTGAAATAACTGATTTTTTTCCAGCTTTTGCTACTACGCTCATCTCTGTGCTAAGACCCTCAAAGTTTAAGGCAACCTTCTTGCCATAACAGCAATGTAAAATAACTGACTCATCTCTCATATACCATGTCTATTTGAGCCCATATCCCATCTGGACTGGTCAGTCTTCTTCCTCAGCATGACAAACAAGAAAGCTGAAACATACAACGAAATATGCGTAACAGAAAACAAACATGATTTCAGAGGTGGTTTGGTTTTGTGTTTCTCCTGTGCTGTCTTATAACTGTTTCAGAAATTATGCATAACCAGTGTGAAGATGAGCATGAGCATTCTTATGATTATTATTTTTTAAAAAATCATTGCTTCAAATATCTGTTTCTACTACTTTTTTTTTCACCCTATTTGTATATTTTGGAACTGTCACAAAACCCTTGCAAAGAACTAAGAATGACTTCAACCAACCAGTCGGTAAAATGGTGGCTGCCATACCCTGGTGAGGCTGCAGCCTTGCCTAGCAATTATCTGGACAACAACTTGAAGATTCTCAAAGCCACAGGAAAACCAGTGTAGGTCCCAGACTTGCCTGTTCATGTATTAAAAGCATTTCTGCGTATTTGCACTGCTGAAGTCTGACAATTATGCAGCAAACACAAGTCAAAAACTTGTTATGTGCTATACAGTTGTATACTATGGTATATAAATGTCACCTCCCAAGTTCCAGGTCCAAAACCACAGAGTCTTAGGAACAGAATCTGAGATGTTTAAAAGGATTTTGTAATTAGCCTTTATAAAAGAGGAGTTTGGAACAACTCATTTATTCAAGGCAGATAGCATATGTCATTACTGTGTGTCAGAGTATGGGAATTCCTGGAAACATGACTCTACATATGCCTGCCTGCAAGAGAAGTTTTGTGTAAATATGAATGTTTAGGATTGTTGTGGTTATTTTTACTTTGCAGATAATATCTGAATACAGCTGAACCTCAGAACAGCTAAATGACATCCAATAAGTATAGAGTCGTATCTACGTATATATATCTGAGAGAAGTATACAGACGTGTGCCTACGAGGATCATTCTTTGTATACCTCTGTTATCAGCGATCAGTACAGCTCATTTTGCACACAGTTATTTGACACTGCTTCCAGTGATGGAGAGAGCTTCTAAAGCTCTCATCCTCTGCTGCAGCTTTTCTCACAGGTCACACGCATTCTGCAGCTGTTTAGTATAAGCTATCCAAACACATGTTCTTCATGTTTACTGCATTTTCTGTTCTTTTTCTGATCCCTGTAGCCCTCAAAATTGCATCCTTAGGTTCTAGTTACAGAAACCAGGGGATTTATGATAAGAAATTTTTCTCCTGTCTGTTTCTATCTTTTGTAGCATGTAATAGTCAAAGAACTTGATGGCCTACCAGGAGGTTGGCATAAGCAAAGGAAGAGAAGAGAGGGCTGCCAGTCATTTGGTTTCAAATGCATGCTTGAATTTCCTTACTGCACAGGGAGAAAACTAGGATTTTGTACAAAAGGTCTCAAAAATGTGACCTAGAGCTTCAACAAGAAAGATACCTTGCATTCCATAAAGAATCACAGGTTTTGCTTTTACCTGCTAGGTTTTGTGTTTCTGACAGGGATAGGTAAGTGTGTTATATATATTAGCTGTGCTAGTTTTCTAGTAAACATCTGATTAAACCACTGGGAAAGCCAGGGTGAAATGATTAATGATGATACTATATGTACTGCCAGTTTTCATGGTGAGGTAAAGGGAATTTGAAGGAACAACAAAGTAAATGAAATGGAAGAATGATAACATACAAATAGCAAAAATAACTGACAGTATGTATTCACTCAAGTATTCAAGGTATTTGTTGTGGTTTAACCCCAGCCAGCAGCTAGGAAAATGCATCCACTCTCTCACTCCCTACAGCTGCTCTGGGGAAGAGAATTAGAAGAGTGAAAGTGAGGAAAAAGCCATTGGACACAAGTTAAGCAAAACCAGAAATTCATTCACCACTTCCCATTGGCTTCTTCCCCCAGCTTTATCTACTGAGCATGACGCCATATGGTATAGAAAAGCCTTTTGACCCAGTTGGGGTCAGCTGTCCTGGCTGTATTTCCTCCCAAAGTTTTGTGCCCTCCAACTCTACTTACTGTCAGGGTGATGTGAGGAGCAGAAAAGGCCTTGAGTGCTTAGCGACAACCCAAACCATCAGTGCACTATCAACAGTATTTCTCATCCCAAATCCAAAACATAGCACTATACCAGCTGCCGGCAAGAAAGTTAACTCTGTCTCAGCTGAAATCATGGTGGTATTCTAGAAGTGAATTTTGCACTGTTGATTGGCAGAGTTAAGTGTTTGATTGACTAACTGAGGTTTGCTTGAATCCTTTGACAGCTGAGAAGTCCCAGGGCATTTAAGTTGCTAGGCAGGCAAAACCTTTCCAGTACAAATCACAGCTCTTTCACCATCTCATACTAGAGAAGAGCCCATTAAAGAGTACAGAGCAAATCAACATTTCACTCTCTTCAAAGCAAAGTTTCTAATCATCAGGTCAGTTACAAAGCTAAGTCTCAGCATAAGGTAATAATTCTAAATAATCTTCTCATGTCTGATCATTAGGACTATGCAGTAGTGTCTTTCAAAAGGAAGCCACACGCTGTTGCCTCCTAGCATCTATCTCTCTCCTTGTAATGAATTTCACCGTTGCTGCTTATGGTTTTGTTTTGAATGCTGTAAGTCATTATCCAAGCAAATCTTATACACACTGAGTGAATTTTAGATATCTGCAACGATGTATTTTGAAAAGTTCTTCTGTCCGCCCCCCAGTATGAATAACTGAATGAATTCTCATCTTTCAAATGAGTCTGCTGGACTTAATATTGCATTTTAGATCTAATTTTCCCAGCTGATCAATCTTCAGTGTTGAGTTACTGCAAATTCAATCCAAATATAAGCTCCTGTGTGCTGCTTTGAGTTTACCTTTGTTTTGCAGGAGACTTCTTTCTACATTATCTTTATGTGAGTCATTATTAGATTGATTAGTGGCATTTTCTGGGTTTTAGAAGAAAAACCCTAGAAAGTTTAACTGCCCTTGTAACTTCCAAATGAGATAAAGAACAGCCTGTTTGTTATCTTTGTATCATCTATTCTCTGGCATGACATTATCTCATGCTGCTTCAAGAAAACAGGTATTTGCATTATTTCCAAGTCTACTCCTTTCTGAGACCCAAACAGAAGACCTGTACCTCTCAAGCATCCAGTAAAGGTGTATAGGTAATAAGAAGTACTCTATATTGTGGGATAAGCTCCTTAGTGAAAACTTTCAATAAAATAAGGTTTCACATACAGGTTTTTGATGTGACAGAAGAGGTTTGACTTTTTGATATATCTCAAAGTATGAGTGGATGCACTCTTCTGAGTATTTCTAAAGATGCCCATTGCTACTTGCTGCCACCTCACAACTGGTGAGACAACCACACATCACTTTTTTTCCCTAATACAATATCAGTCAGTGTAGTCCTGGCCAAATACTAAATCTACCCACCTATCTATTTAACTGTCTACTGTTAATTTTTTTTATTTTTTTTTTTTTTACCCTAAAGCTCTTGATATTAACAGAATTGGTTTGGGCAGGAATAGTGGTAGATCTGAGGGAGAGGTGTCTATTGCCATATCGGGCTAGGGAGACCTCGCTCACCTGCCACTTGCACGACATATCTCACTGCAGCCATATTTAGCCACCTTCCCTTTCTGACAGACAGGATTTCACTACTCAGAGAAGACAAAACGATGCCTGTTTCAAAGGAACAGGTCCTATTATATATACTAGACAGAAGGTTTTGCAATCAGCCTGATCAATGAGCTTGGGCTGATGCAGACCAGCTGATTCTCTAAATGCTTCACACTTCTAAATTTCCTTTCAGAAAACAGAGGGTGTTTGGACTCACAATACATGACCTATAATGAGATAGAAAAGTGGCATCCCCCAACAGTAAATTCAAAGAAAGATGCAGCTGGGTTTCTAAAAAAAATTTCGTATATATATATTCTTCATTTTGTGGCACAAATTTTGCATGCCCTATACCCAAAGCACCACAAGTTGTTTACTGGGCTTGCATGCAGCAACACTGGGCCCCAAAAGCCTTAGAAATCTACTTGAGGATTACAGGGCCTGCCAAGATCAGCGGGGTGATGTGCTATTTAATTTCCTGGGTGTATCTCCCCGATGTCCTCTGTGCAGAGCACTGCTGAGCACTGTCCCAGCACAGCGTGCAAATTACAGGGTTCAGCAGGGGGTGGGGCAGCAATGAGGGAAGGGAGCACAGTTTAGCAGAATGCTGACCAAGCCATGCAGGACACCTTCTGATAAGTTATCTAAATCGCAGCAATTTGTGAGGCCAGCAGAGCCCGGGTGAATGGCAGGTGTGGAATTTAGAGAAGCTCCTTGTAATTTTCCAGCAGCAAGCTCTCTGGTGAATACCACTGTGAAGGGGGAATAGATGAGGGAAATGAGGGAAAGAATAAAAGCTGTATAAAGAACAGTCATGTCCCTCATCATAGGAACAGTAGGGAAGTGGAGGGAAGAAAGCCGAGGATTCTTTCTTTCACAGGGATTTATTCTTCATTTAAATTTTGTTATGCTCCTCTCCAGAACCTTTCTCCTCACTTTGTTTAAACTTCAGCTAGGGGACTGATCTTTCCATGGGCAGGTTTTCAGTCAAATCAAGTCCAGATGCAGCCTAGATCAGCTGTGTCTCCAGCACGAATATTCTACTGTCAAAGTAACCAAACAATTCGGAATTTTATCTTTCTTTTTGTAGCAAACCTCTTCCTTCCCCTCCTCTAAAGAATTCCCCACAGAGGAAGGAACACCTTTTCACTGCTTCACATGACCCACTGCACAAATTAAAAAGAGGCACAAGAACAGATATCTTCCTTTGTCCCTGTTTGGTAGCCTCAACAAGGATGGCCATCTCTAATTGTAGCAATAATAGCTGAGAGTTTTTAGGATGGAAGAGCCAACTTTTCTCAACTTGTTATGAATTTTGTTTGAAAACATTCCCAAAATAATGTAGGCAACACAAGACTAAACGTGGCATGTTCACAAGTTTGCTATTTGATCTATGGCAGTCTGAAATGTGAAAAAGGACCCCAATACCATTGCAAAGTGGCAGTGAAATATAAAGGATCCTCACACAGACAGAAAGGTCACACGCATATTTCTGATTTCAGGACTGAGGCCATATTTTGTACAAAATCTTTCCAAACATGCTGCAAGACAGTTGGCAATTGTAGGTAAAGAAATGTGAAAAAGGAAGATAAATTACTTACAGTGAAGAATGCATCCCTTTATGTCTTGATATCCTTCCCATCGCTGGTGCTCAGGAGTACTGTGTTTTTACCACGTGCAGAATAATCTCAGTAAGATCTCAGAGGAACTAACACAGGCAGAAAATCTAGAAAAACATCACCCATTGGTCCTAAGTTAAAGAAAAAGGAAAAATGTGAGTTGGAGTTTATAGCTTAAACAGAAAAAAAAAACCCAAACCCCAAAACAGCAAAGAGCAGACAAAAGAACTTGTGAAAGAAGGAGAGGAAACTGCACAGGTTTTTGTGGCTATCAGCAAGAGGACCTTTTTGCATTCACCCAGAATGTCCACGGCCGTGGACTACCTTTCACTTCAAACTGCAGATACAATTCATTACTCCTGAAAGAGAATAGCTCAGTTTTTTACCTCTTTGGTAATACAGGTTTAATCACATAAGTGATGTTGATACAGAACTCTCCTGGAGGGTGGTGAGACTCCCCACCACCAGACCAGGCTGTTGCTCCTTGCTAAAAAGACAGACAATGAGTTGATTTGGATTATGAACTTGCTTTTGCTCTTACTTTCCAGCGCCTCTATTTATAGAGGAAATCTGGACTCTCTTTTCTACTCTATGTAATCTAAAAAGTTTCCAAAGCTTCAATAACACAGTTCCTAGTTTGTGTGTCTAAGAAAAGGGGGTGGAGATAGTAGAATGAAATAGCCTTTCCCTCCAATATCTGGCAAGGTTATTCAAATAAGATCACAGGAACAGCAAGAAACATCTTGAAAATATGTATGCCATTAAAAGAACCACCAGGTTTCATTATGCAGTCTACATCCGAGTCAGCGCCATTTCCTTTTGATAACCTCCCTGCTATCTGAAAAAACCCCAACTGTATTATTCTGCAAAAAATGATATGAAATATAATACATTTTGTCCAGTAAACATGCAGAACAAAAGCCTCTTTGGAACAGCACCACTATTTTCGAAGTCTGAAACACAGTTAAAGGATCTTTATCATTCTACCTTGTAGTGCTTGCAGCTGTGAGAAGTGTAACCTAGATAATAAGGATGTGATAATGCTACAGAAACCTGCTGATAGATGAGAGCAGCTCCTCTGACAGCTAATTTATTCCACGTGGCTCAATCATCACTTCTTATTTCTCTGCTGCAAGATTTCATAACCATTATATCATAGTTTGCCAATTAAACTAAACTGATTAATGAAAGTCAAGCATTTCACATGGTACAAGAGAAAAAAAATTCAGACAGATTTTGGGATGCTGTTTATTTCAACACATGGTTCACAATTTCACTTTTATCTTCTGAAATTCCCTTCTTATAAACTGCATTTCTATATTTCCTGCTGTATCATATTTTTCTCCATCCATGCACGAATAAGTAATGACACCTGATGTTGATACAATTCTCTGAGTAACATTCCTCTATAAGGGAATGCTCAAATTTTGTTAGTGCCTCTGAACAGTGTAAGGAAAGGTTCTCCCTGACTCAGGTACTAGGTAAAATGGCACATTTAAAAGTGTCAAGATATGCTTTCACCAGCAAGACATGCATCTCTGCTACAGAGCTAGGCATTCTCCCTGTCAAACTGCAGCAAGTCAATTCACAGACTATTTTAAAATACTAGGGCAATTAAATCTGAGTGGAAAAAAACTTTTTCATCTTGCATTAAAGTTTTGAAAAGTTGTCCAATCCTGAAACATCAATATCTCAAAAATGGCTTGAACTCAATATATAAAGATAAGAAAATATGTTTCTGGGTCAATCAATGTATTTTGGACTCCTTATGCTTGAGTGTTTCTTTCCTACTTTTGTCAAGCTTTTTAAACTATAATTGGCTGGCATCTCAAAAATAAAGAAAGATTCAGATCTGGAAACCAGAAATATTTGCTTTAGAAAAACTATGATTTCTATAAAATTTTATCAGAAACATAGGTGGGAAAAACCTCAAAGTGTCCAAAACAAAAAGTCTTTTCAAAAAATTACAAGTTTAAAAAAACCAGCCCAAATCCTACTACTTACCTGTTAACGGAAAATGGTTACTCTAAAAAGCTCCAGGTCAGTACTTAATCTAAGAACGCTTTTTGTTCCTCCATCAGTTTCTCAGTGATAGGGGCTGGTATATTGTTACCAACCCATCTTAGAAATACAGCATGCACTATCTCAGAGGATGGGATGTGTAAAGCTCAGACCTAATTTTGAGCATATTTCCTCATGAAAAAGCAATGCAGAAGAAAGACACCCCCCCAGGATCCTTCCTCAGGCAACAATGTGATTTTCTCTGCTGGTGGAGAGGTTTCCAGGTGCTTTAATTCACTCCAGCTCTTATCCCCTGCCTCTCAAACCTTTGAGGACTGTTGCTCATCTTAACAGATATGCTCCCCTCCTGCTACTGACTCAAGCAGCAACTTTTTGGAATAAGACAAGTCAGGTTTCCATAGTGAGAAATCATGCGCATGTGGAGGAGCTCAAATACTCATCCATCCACCAGAGACCTAACTTCCCCTGACTTAGTGGAGAAAACGACACAGGTACTTTGTCAAAGGGCTCCTTTCCCTGACCAGGACAAAACTAAGTCTGAGGAACAATTTATGTGTCTCTGTTGATGGGCAGACAGCTCTGAGCACATTTCTTTTTACTTCTTTTGAATTAATAAAACTCCTGATATAATTGTCCTTGGGAGGGAAGCAAATGACGGGGAATAACAGGTGTAAAGAATCATACTGGCACTGCCATGAAATACATATACAGTAATCAACGTTGCTGGTTTGCCTCTATAGCATCCTTTTATCTGTGCTTCATGATATTCTGGCTCTAAATAACACTCCTTTTTTATTATGACAGCTGGTGATTGATTCGGAGCTGAAAGCTACTTACACAAGGATTACTCTTCCTTGTGAAATCACCGTTACAGCGTGTCTACTAAATAATACCTGGTAAGAAACTCTTTCCAGATGCAGAATGTAGTTCCTGTAGGGGTTAAAACTATTCAGCATGTATCTGTTTATTTTTCTAGCACCTACATAAAAATAAGAAAATGGATATATTCTGCACAGCACTACCACTGTGCAGATGACCCATCGTCACTGTAGCAGCAATCACAGACAAAATGAATGGTGCCATTGAATGAGTAACACTAAGGCTTCTTGCAGCTAGAGATTACTTCTTGGAGGCATCTCAAGAAGATAGAGACTGATCTTTCAATTGAAAGATCTTGACTAATCAAAATGAAAGCAGACATGGCTATGAGCACAATGGAAGTGTTACAGTATTCCCAACCTGCTGGAGAATGTCTGTAGAATGAGTACACAATTTACTGCTTAAAACAGAAATATGTACATTGTGTGACAGACCTTCAGAGAAGTAAGTCACAGCAGTCCAGACTGAAGTCCAAAACTCTTTACTCCCTACGGCCTAAAATGGCGTGTTGCTAAAAGACCTGCAAGTTGCTGCTGGTTTTATGTACACTTCAGAACCACAGATCTGACAGGTTTTGAGATCAAGCACTTAACAGATTAGACCATCCTCCATAGAAGTCAACAGAGCTCTGCCAGACAGTCAGTGCAAGGTTGTGCCAAAGGCTATCTCACCTTCTGAGGACATCTAAATTCACTTGCAGGAAGATTAATCTTGTTGACAGGCAAAGGATGTAACTGGAAAATTACTATAAATTTAACTTTCCAGGTTGTGGTCCTTCTAAGGACCACAAAACCAAGGAGAGAAAATCACATTTAGGAATTTATTCAATAGTGGTCTGAATCAGAAATATTTCTGCAAATCAACAACGTATAGCTCCAAATCCTGAGGAAGTCTTAAAGTTGAGTTCCTAGTCATACTACTACTTGCTGACACTGATGCAACAGAAAATTATTTATGTAAAATGTGTATGAGATGAACACATTCAAGTGCCTTTGTTGCATCTATGGAAATTCTGATGTCATGAGTAGAGCTGGAAAGTTCAAAGACATATTTTGCTGTAATTTTGCAGGCAATAAGTATTTTTCTAACCCAAGCACCATTTGCAACAGGTCTCACGGCTCACCTTCTGACTAATTTTCTAAGGTGGTGTCTTGACATTACACTTCATTTAATGCCTGTTCTAAAATAGGCTTGTGGTGTGGGTCATAGGAAGCCATACAGCCTGGATTACAGGATCTTGGTGGGGTCCTGCAAGAGGTATAAGAGCATCTGCTCTTTTAATCAGGGCCATAGTCAGTAGCAACTAAACAAGCAAAACAAACAGAAAAAGGAAAACTAAAGAATGAAGTTAGAGGGCAAGCTACAAAAATTAAACTGAAGCTTCGAAGAAAGTTGGGAAAAAGAAGGAACAAATTTATTTTGGGAATTCCTTCCGGCATCACACTGTATGAAGCACTGTAAGTTTTTTCTCTTGGGTTCCCACAATACTAGGACTTTGGTACTTTTAATTTTCTTTTAGTAGTATTAGCAGGTTCTGAGAGCATATTTATCATTGGTTTCTCTGGTACAGTCTCAGGGACAAAGACCCTGCCACTTATTCATTGAAGTTCATTATATTCATCTCTCTTCATGGCAGTTCACTTTTGCAGAGTAGGGATTGTACTCTCACTTATTCCCAGGGATACACAATAGTGGATGGAAATAACACCCAGGCTTCATAGAATTTTTTAATACAATTACTTTTTGCTTGAGGTAATGCAAGAATCAATAAAATGTGGGTATCTTGTGTGAAAACCTCTCATTTGTTTGCCTGTATCAGACCTTTGGATTTTCAGTCCACCATGAAGGCAGAAATAATTGAGGGAAGCCATGTGAAGACTACACTGAAAAAAACATCTGCAATTTGGCACAGAAGTAACAAGCCTCTGAGAGAAACAAAATTTCTAAACCAGACTGGTTGGAAGCCACATATTCCAAACAATTATAACCAAATACAGGGGGCTGACCATTCATAATTAACTTCCAAAATAACCAAACATTTCAAGTCTTGCTTCATATTTTTTCCAAGACTAAAATGTAATTTCCATGGGTAGGAAAAAACCCACTAATTTTGCTGCGAAAATGACAAAGTTTTCCTACTTTCCTTAAGATGAAAATACTCAGTTTTGCCAAAAATTAAACAATTCTGGTAAGAACAAAGTTTCCCCATGCATCAACTCCACAAAGCTTTTCAATTTTGCAGATTTAGAACTTAGGACTTGCAAAAATGAAATGGGTTGAGTGTTCAAAGAGGCTGGTTTAGATATTCTTGGGTTTGGATCTTCTGCTGCTACAGGGACTCAAAACAAACCTATGACAAACACATTTGTCCTTATACTTTAAAACTGGAAAAATTTGAAAGCACAGGTTCTTAACCCTTTCTTTTCAAGAAACATGATAAAAGAGCAAAGTTCCCTTTCTGCAGCAGAACTGTGGAAGATGAATAATTTTTACACTTTGTAAAGCTGGAATATGTCTGATGACATGTTCTGGCAATAAACTCAGATGACAGTTTAAATCCAAACCTGTGTTTAAGGGGAAGTCCTTCCTCATCTCCCAGACCCCAATGCTTGCACCAGTTGCCACAAGCTGGTTGAAAACTAACGCCACAACACAACAGCAAAATATTAATCTGCAGCTGGATCATCTCCCTGTATCCTCCATAGCAGGACCTAGCAGGAATCGCTGTCTCAGAGGGGTCAAAGTTGAGTGAGATCAACAAAACCCTACAGACATAAAGAAAGCATCTCCTCATCCCCAAAAAGTGCTATGTATATTGTTATGAGATAAACATGAACTTTATGAGTATTAAATCTATCAATCAAAGTAAAATCGATTTCTGTTCACTAACATTTGCTTGGTCCTCCCCGGAAATACAGCATTCCACATTTAACCTGGGAATCATTCAAACAGCAATGGCGAACCTTTTCACATCCGCGCAGAGGAAAAATTGAGCCACAGACTTAGGCAGTTCTCACGCTCACTTTCTTCTCTGCCACAACACTGAGGAAAGAAAATCTTGAATAATTGTTTCTTCTTGGTGCTGCTAGCTGGGAATAAGATAAACTGAATTCAGAGAGAAAGCAGGAAAGGTGGTTACCCTACTGAGAGAGTTTCTCCCGTTTCCTGAAGAAGGCGGGCATATTTTCCTAGGTTTGGCAGAGATACAATGTCAGCTTCCACTCTGTGTTTGTTGGCCCAGCACCTCCATCAGTTATTTCACTAGCAGTATCAGCTCCTGAGGAAAAGACTTGCTATTACATATACTGAGGGGCTGTAATTTCTCCTGCCCTTGATGATTACAGGGCTTCAATGTTTCTGAGAATATACATATTTTGCCAAATCTTACTTAACAAAATTTCTTTGAATGTTAACTGAGATTTCATACCAAACCAAACTGTCCTACTTTGTTTATTATTTTTGTAAGACAGTTTTGGATTGGGTCTTTGACATTTTTATCCAAATGACTCTTTGAATTATGGTCTTACGTTTGTGCTATTCTTGTAACAGATAATTTGCAAAATGTAATATATAAACTAGAATGGCATGTTTCCAGCTAGAGTTGAAAAGTTGGAATAAAAGTGGAATATTCTGAACTGGGAAAGCAAAATCAGAATTCTAATGTGTACCTCAGGATCTCTGTAACCACATTTGGGTATGATAATAAAGGTTGACATATTCTTTGATACTCAATGCTTCTCTCTGATGATCTAAAGCAAAAAATTCATGACATTTAGATAATTAACTTGAACACTTCATTTAATATGAGTAATCAAAACATAAGCATGTTATTAATATTCTCTAAGCATCCAATATATGAAAATGACTGAAAGTGTTTCCGAGCATACTTTAAAGGCAAAGGTTAGTTTGCTGTAGCCTGGATGCTAACACTCTATTGCACAGCCGTACTGCTACACTTTGCATTAATACCAAGGTCCAGAAAACCCAGACACAGGCAGGACTCTGAGAGTTGTGACTTGCAGCAGCACTGTGACCCCTTCAAGAAACAACACTGTGTTTGGACAAACCATGAGAGACTATGACTTGAAGAACAGCTTTTTATCAATAGATAGGTTTTCATACGAACTTTCCTTTCCTTTACCCGTTTTTCAATTAGCTTGTTTATTTTACCATGCATACTAATTTAAAATTGTGGTTTAGACATACTTAAATAGTATTTGCTAATTAGCAAATTAGAACCTGGCAAATCACATGCAAATCACTGGTTTACGTACACAATTTGAGCACTCTTGGCTTAATTTTTCCAGCAGCATTATATAAATCAGGAGATCTGACAAACCATGGAATGCAAACTTCCCTTCATGGCATATTTGGAGTAGGGAGTTACCTGATTAGTCAGTTGTTTCAGTGATTAAATGAGCCACTTTTTGCTTAAGTCAAAATGATTATATGTTAAGAGGGAAATATTTTCCTATCACACCAATTCAGTAAAAAATGTGATAAATCCATCAACATTCAGACTTCTGCAGAGAAAGACAGAGAGGCAGTCTGATCAGCTGTGGCCAAGCCGATGCTGCCTCAGCTGTAAACCACTGCACCTCACCAAAATATAACGATGAATCTAGGCAAGGCAATTTCAGCAGTTGCTTTGTCTTTAAATATAAATATTCATTATCTTTACAAACATGGTCACTATGTTTCCATCTTCAAAGTGCACTGTTTAACAAATGCTAGGTTCAAACAGGTACTACATTTGGAATTGTCTTTTCATCTTGTTATGACATACATATCTAAAAAAAATATGTGCAGTGCAGGAAGAATGTCCCTTGTAGCTTTTTACTCACACCCATGAGAAGTGAAAATAAAGTACAACCAAATTTCATTTGTCCCCTGGACGTATCCATAAAGAACAGAAAGTTTCCTAAGTTTACTTTACGCTGCTAAGGTTAACATGGGTGGGATTTGAGCGTGTGGTTGCAGGAAGAACGTGTTGTAGGTCCTGGATGTGTCAGATAGGCAATTACTATCCCAAAGTTTCTGCGTGTGTTATGACCTGCACTCGACTGGAGTTGGGGGGTTTACCTGTAAGAAATACCCCTGACCTCCTACACTGGCAAATATAGGGAAACATTTTTAAAAGCTGTATGGCAATTTAAGACATCACATCTGCTTGCAAGAAAGCTACTTCCTTTTTACAGTCTCAGGCAAACCACATATACGCCAATCATTTAATTTTTCAGTTACTCACATGTTATTCACACATGGGTAAGTTCCCTCAAGAGAATCCACTGATCTTTTAGGTCTAAAGTACACAAGATACAGGACTCAGATTTAGCCTCAAGCCTTTTCCTCAATGGTTGTCAAAACAAAGTATAAAGGACTTCCTCCTGAAATTGCCTGTGTTTCAGAGAAAGTTAAGACATTTCACACTACAGAGAAAAGCTAACCTTGGAAAATTCCCTTGTTTCAGGATAAGAAAGGGCAGTTTCCCTTCCTTTTAGAAACTTTGACTGTCTAAAAGGAGACTAGATCATGTCCAATTGTGCATATTATTTTAACAGATTGTCTTCACAGTGGGAGGGATCTTCTTGTTTTTAAAATAAATTCTTAACAGCTTCAGTTGTGGCCACCTACAGATCAGATTTCACGCCGAGAGTCCCCGTTTGAAAAGGGAAAAAAGGGAAATGCAAAAAAAAAAAAAAGAAAGAGAGAGCTGTGAAGAGAAATAACTAAGTCAGTACCTAACTGTAAGATGTAGGGACCGAAACATTCTATAACTTTACAAAAGAAACAAAACAAAACATAAAAAAAGCTCATGAAAGGAGAGTGAATTACTTGTATGCTCCTTTCAAATATATAGAAAATACATTTTCTAAGAGGTCTGCCTGCTGCTGGGACTCCCTGCAGGACAGGGAGTCTTCCTAAATGTAGCTACAAATTTAAAAGAATTGGGGATGTTCCCATATACAAGGCGGAGGTGCACATCTTTTTTTTCTGTTACTGAAGCAGAAAGAAATACTGGTATTTTTGAAAAGTTGTAGAATATGAGGCAGCTGAGATAATAACTCTGGCAAATTCTCAGTGACATGTTAGGCACTGATTCTACATGTTATGCCCTTCTGCCTAGATCTTGTAAATCCTACCAAAGTCAGGGTGGTTGTACACATACCTCAACTTTTCTAGCACTGAAACACAAGCTGCCTCTGCTGCACGTGTCACCTCAGTCCTTAAAAGGGAACATCCAAATCAATGTGAAAATTTAGGTCAGATAATGTAATCTAAAACCTGGATTAAACTGCTTAAAACGGACAGATTATCTTTTAGCCAGATGCGTGAGGGCAGGCACTGACAGCTGGGAGAATATGAAACATGGGCTAGAAGCCAACAGAAAAAGGTGAAACTTCTCCCTTTTGAATGGATTTAGATTGGGCTAAACCCCGCTCACCCCACATGCAGCCTGTCCATTCTTGTCTTCTATCTTCCAGGAACACACACATAATGCAAGGTCTGGCAATTTACAGGCAAATGTGGTGCAGGAGGCAGCCTGAAACTCTTCTGCTCATCAGTTCCTTAAATTGGGTGAGCCTCAAAGAAAGCACACAAGGGTATGACAAGAGTAGTCTGCACATGAGCTGTCACTGCCATCCAGTTTGAATGTGGTGATCAAGGACCTTCAGACAATTGAAGGTGTCTTTTGGTGAAAGGAATAAAGAGATTAAAGATATTTTGATAAACAGAGAAACCAAACCTATCACATACAAAATGACTTCAGTGTTGAAGATTAACTTGGAGATTTTTTTCCTAGTTTGATCTAGTTTTCACATAAACAAGCTAATGGCACTACCTGTATCTGTACCTTCTTAGGAAAAAAAAGGTTTTTTAAAGTAATCTATGACAAGTCAAGTTAAAAAGCACATAGTTACATGAACAGACCTGCAAGTAATTTTGTATTTTAGGTGACCAACAGAATCCTCACTTTTTGAATCCGTAAACAAGACAAAAAATAGCAAAAAATAGCATTGACTTTGGCTTGTTTATTTTAAAAAAAGAGTTGAAAGGCAGAGAGAAACAGCCCACATAAAACACATGAATAGCATAATGACTAACAAATCAACATATGAATCAGCAGAGAACTGACTGGCAGTATAAAAGCTAAATAACCCTGTATAGCACATTCGACCAAAGGGAGAAAGTAGTGTGATGAAGTAAAAAAGGAGAAAAGAGGAGAACAAATGATCATAAAATATCAATCATTTGAAACACCAGAGTGCAAGGAAGGAGAAAGGTAAAGTTGGTCCTATTTTCAGGAAAAAGGTTTCCTCAGGAACGTGGAAGGCATTTTGAATGCTCTTAATAAAAAAAAAAAAAATTTAAAAAAAAAAAATCTTTTTTTTCCTAATATTGCAGTTCAAAGTGCCATATTTCTTCATCTTTCCTTTTCCTGTCACCTCTGCATATTTCCCTGTGCTTTGCTATATCATCTCTGCTTTGTGCCTTTCATGCAGCAATAGCATATGTGACTTTAAGATAGGAAAAAAACCCACCACTTTCCCAAAGCAGCTTCCTGCTGGGTGACGTGCTTCTGGGTACAAATAGAGATCAGCTGGGGGTACCTGGCAGACTGAATCCTGCAACTAGTTCCACAATACAGCGGAACAGGGAGTCACTGCTATTCCCATCCACATGAAATAAACTCTTGAGTTTTGCTTAAGACCATATTCCATTTCACTCGCATTTGAAGAAATCAATACAGGAGCTACCAACTGATCAATACATATGAAAGAGACTGGTTTTTATTTGTTATTTGGTGGCGCTATAGAAAACAGGGCAAATCGGTACCCTGCACCTCCCACTCTAGCAATCACTGACAAGTGGCAGAAATCCATCTAGTGCATTATGTGACACCAAATGGCCCCACTGCCTGCCTCTTCTCTTTGACAGCTGTCCTGATGTCCCAAGGAGAATGCAGGAGCAGATGCTTCTGTCAGACCATCTCACCTTAGTGTCGGAACTCTTCTAAGATGCTCCACTGTTCCCTGAGCAATGCAGGTAAATTGAGGACACTGTAATAAGATAAATTACTGTGAACATTTTTTTGACAATCTGGAACCAGAGCTCGGATGGCCAAAGGACACAGCAGTATGGAGCCTACAATTACTATGGACTTCAGGTACCTAATGTAGAAAGGTAGAAAGGTTGAATTTACCTACTATTGAGATCCAACAGAACCCATTATCTCTGCAGTTCACTCCAGGTGCAGGACACTGCAGCACCGGCCATCTGTGAGCTGAGCACTTGCAGTCTGTGGAGCTAAGAGAGACAGAGAAGAAGAAAGGAAAATAATTATATTCATCATCAAGAATGGGTCCCTGAAGACCTGATTCATACATTAAATTGACCACTTGTTTCCTGAATCTGGACCTGAAAATCAAAGGTCTAGATTTGCAAGCACCTTTGTCACAGTATTGAGCACACAAAGTGGCTACCTTCTCACCAAGGCAGCAGTACAGGGAGCCCTGAGTCAGCTACCAAGGGTGTGTGCTACATACAAGGAGAATTAATTGTACAAAACCCCAGAAGAACCCTATATAGCCTGGAAAAAAATCATGACTATCTGACAAGTCACCTTCAAGAAGGAATCTGTTCTGATCTGAGCAATGTCATCCTAGGTCTAAAGTGAGTTGGTTTCCTATCAAGACAGGTGTC
This sequence comes from Nycticryphes semicollaris, assembly GCA_013400055.1. Lineage (NCBI taxonomy): Eukaryota > Metazoa > Chordata > Aves > Charadriiformes > Rostratulidae > Nycticryphes > Nycticryphes semicollaris. Next base: position 126,472 of record VXBJ01005989.1, read on the forward strand.
TGCATGTAATTGTCCCTAAATAGTTGCCTGCAGGCTCTTCCCCGACTGCCATAATCTCAGAATTGAAGCACAGAAGCCAGCTAATAAACCGGGAGCTGCCCGAAGGAAGCCAGCCAGGCAGGGAGGCACCTCTCTGAGCAAGCAGGGAATCCTGAGGACAAATCTGAAATCTCACCCTTTCCAGAAATTAAAGCTAGAGGAATATATTTACCTTTGAGAAGTCTTGCCCCTGTTCCCTCTACCCAAAACTACTTCCCTTAATCACCTTTTTCAAAGCCAAGTAAAAACCTCTCTTTTGTTTCAAAAAGCACCACTATCCTCATCTTCAGTATCTGAGTATTTAAAGCACTCACAGAAAATATAGTGAAAATAGAATTTACTGCCTCTTCTTTATAGGCTCATATCTGTGTACCCAATCTTTTAAGTGACTGTTTTAACAGAGGCTACCCTTATCCTTAGATCCAGGGCTGAGGGACTCTTACTGGCTAGTGTCACCCATCAGCAGGACTGTGATGTGTACCCTGGGAAACCTTCTCACTATGGGCAGTTTAGTCTGCTGAGCCCTTCACCTCAAATAAGACACTCAACCTGAAGGGACAAACTCAGTTGACTAAACAGTTCCATATGCAGAAAGAAAAAAGCTCATTTAACATCTGCAGTTTTCAAGTGGGGAATGAATGAGGAGAGAGGGAAATGGTAATGTCTTTTGAAATCATGCAATGATCTGCCCGACCAGATTTGAAAATTACTGTCTGGAAATGAACTCAACGTTCTGCTTGAAGATTACTTTTTTCCCTGGAAAAAGAAAAAAATAAATAAATCAGTGTGTTTTAAGACAGTGCTTTGTAAACCTTGCACAGAGCCAGCTGCAGTCTATCATATCAAGTTCTCTTCTGGATTGATTCTCCCAGAAAGGTTTCATCAGCTTACAAGCAGCTAGGTTGTAGTTTCATTTCCCCTTAGGATTCTACTATGTGTCAAAGTAAGAAATTGAGACTAAACAAGAAAACGTGGAGTAAAGTTTAAGTACCTCTACTGTGAAAGCTGTTAAATGAGAAGCAGGCATTACAGACTACAAGTGTCAATTAAGTACTGGTTCCACTGGGAAATGACATTTTCACATTGTTTCTGCCTTCTGGTTTGCTGTTGACAAATCTGGGCTTAGAAAAGTTATCTCTAGTTACATGTATTCCTGACATCTTTCCTTTGCAGACTTGTCAGCACTAACATCTCACAGCTAAACTTATTGGCCTCTATCATTTTGAATTAATAAAATAAATCAAATACTATAATGAAAATGTCTGATTGCCTCCTCACTTACTGCAAATCTGGTGCACTTGGTTATCAGAATGGAGCAGCAACTTCAGAAATCTGGCTTTTGGCACCCAAATGACAGTATTTCAATGAGATCTGATCTGTGATTGACAGACAGGTACAATGCAGCCCTGAAAGTATCCCTTACAGACTGTAAATTATATCACTTTTTAAAAAAAAAAAAGACGACACTTGGAATGACTGGAGGCAAAACATCCAGTGAATGCTTTATGAAACCTGGTGAATTCCAAAAACTGAACATAATGCCACAGTCTTCCAAAAATGCCTTCTTGGAGCTTGACTCTTTCTTAAGAGCCTATCTTCTCCTATGTGGGGCATGTAATTGCAGGAGACAGTGCAATGGCCCTGCCTTCTGGCAATGAAAAGACCGATAGAGAGTTATCATCCCTGACAGTGCCCGGCTGCAAGAGCAGCTTTTGGGACTGGGAGATGCTCTGTTCCAAACTCCACAGAAGAGAGAGTGTTATAAGGTTTTGAGCCCAGTGCAAAAGGCTTTGCAACAATAACAAATCAATCTATACAGAGACCTAGTTCATGAAAAATGGCTGATTGACTCCTGAGGGGCTGTAAAGGTGTAATTGAAATTGAAATTTGGTCTTCTAATTCTATCGCCATATGCTATTGTAATTCCATCAGTCTCCTTTCACCACTCACTCCTGGACTCCTTCAGGCTGAGATTTCTTTTTTCACTTAACCCCACACTTACACCTGAAATCAGGAAGGAAACCTGTTCTTGCAACATACGGTTTCAAGCTATTGTGCTTCCTGAGGACCAAAAATACTCTTCCCTGCCCCAGCGCCAGGATAATTGGAATGCACTGCCATCAACACGACAGTGGATGTTTCTGCTGCATCTGCATTCTACATGGACTGTGAATTTGACAAGCTCCCATAATAATGGAAAACATTTCCAACAACTTTCAGAGCTAATATATTCTGATCCCTACAGAGCAAATTTTGAAAAAGAAAAGCGTATCAATTTACAGCTCAGGATTGCTTAAGAAAGGCAGAGCTTTCCACAGAGAGGAATATAACAGTGAAGACACAAAGGCAGAGAAAACTTATTTTCCAAACTTTCAAGCACGCATTGTGCCTAAAGCAAAGCTCTCATTTCTGCTTCACAAATGCCATGAAATTGCAGGGAAACTTGGGAACGTGTAGTTGAATTGGAGCCATCAAGGACTTCAGCACAGGTCCTGTTCAGTTACTGACATAAATTAAAAGTTAACAGCTTTCCTGCAACATCCCACCTGCTAACAGCACGAGGACAGGTAAGCCTGAATGAAGTCCATATACAGCAGGAGCTGTCGGAAAGTCACAAAACACACATCGACTCAGAGCAGGCAAGTGGGCACAGACAGAGCCAGAGAAAAGCCAGAGAAACTCCCTACATAGAAGGACTGCATTACGTCAGGAATAACAGCCAGTGCTCTCCAGTAATGCAGGCTAACACACGACTGCCTCTTCTCACTCTGCAGGGACCATTCCATAAGGGATTCTGTGTTAAGTATCACTATGGTGGAAGTACAAACACAGCTCTATAATGTGATTTCTTCCTCCCAGGTGCTATCGTTGTGCAGAACACAAACAAAATAAACCTTGGAAGAACATGGAAGTTCAATATACTGTGTGGCACAAGATGGTCAGCAGCCTGTCTTTATTAAGTCAGCAGCCTATGCCGTTTTGTTTGATTAAAACTTTCAGATAAATGCAATTTCTATGCCATAAACCAAAATTTCTGCACCTTTGAACAGCCAAACTGATGCTTTTGTGGTGTGGACAGACATTGATTTGCTAGAAATAATTTCCACGACCAAACTTTTGTTTGTTCCTTATGTTAATCCGAAATAACTCGATGCCTTTGATCTCCAGGTGTGGCACTCTGCCCATGTTTTTGGGGAACGAATTACTGACATTTCTGGGTCTGGTTTGGCCTAACACTGATCAAACTAATTCTCAGCTTGACAATGAAAGAAATTTCTGGGTTTTATTTTATTATGTTTGAAGTCATGTCAAAAGTGTTTGCAGTCAAAAGCAGCCTTTATAATGTGGGATTCAAAACCAAATGAATACTTTCAGATAACACTATTTATAGAGCTAAATGGTCAGGCACAGCTTATCCTTATGTTCATACATTGCAACCAGATGTCCACATTGTTAGGTTTAAACTTGACAGCAGGGCACAATAAATATGATACAGAGCTATTCTACAAGTTTCTTTTCACATTTCAGGCTGCCTATTGCAACACATACAAGGATGTATTCAGCTAGAAAAAAAAAAAGAGACACTATACCATCTAGAAAATTGTATAGAACCATAATATTGAGGTTTAAATTTGAAGCTATGAATGCATATGAGTCCAAAAGGGAGAACTTCCCAAGGTCATCTTTCTCCAGGAGAACGTTTTCTTTTTCTATTTTTTTTCCTCAAACTGACCATTCACCTGGCATGAAGAATTATAAAAAAAACATATTTGAGCCCATACATACATAGTTTTAAGTGTGTACAAGTCACTATCACCATTATAGCTGCTCACATTCTTCAGTTGTGCATGGTTTAGTGCTTTGATGAACTTAAATGATACTAAGCTATAAAGTGGTTTTGTGAGAAAACACAAAACGCCTCAGCGCCCACCAGTTGTGTTTTTGTTTCGATCCTACACTCGTCATCTGAATGAGCAGATGGAAATAAAAAAAGAGTACTTACAGTAACAAATTGTGTCCTATTAATGTGCTTAGACAAGACAGAAAACATTAGAAACAGTTCAAAGGTATTCACCACATACTGCTTATAATCTACAAATTCTGACCTTGACTCTGTACAAGCAGTTCAAATACATTACTTAAAAATGAACCAAGCTGTCACACTTAGAAATTTCAGCCCTAACATGAGCTACTGATTCTGGTTTTGCATAGCAATTGCTAGCAGTTCATAAATTTTTACTTAAAAGGAGAAAACTGGTAAGGCAGGAAGCATTTACTTAATTTTAGCCAGCTTCTTGCTCTGAATAAAACCAGTCATGTTTTCTAGAAAATCGTGCCACCTTCTCTTTTTCTCTCCTAAGGCTGTCATTTTTTACTTAGGCAGGCAGACAAGGAGGGAGCATATGGCCTATTTTGCTATGATGAAAACCTTGCAATTATAGCAAAGAATTCCCATCAGAAATCTGTGAAAGCAGCACCACAATGCTTGCATTTCAGTGCTACTCCTGATTGCTCACCCCTCTTCCCTCCTTGCAGGTCTTTGCTCACAAGCCAGAAGGGTTATTGCTTTCCTATTCTCTTCAATAAAGAGTTGACCCTTTTAGGTTGGCTCTTAGAAACTATATACTTTGCATGGCATGAAAATAACATATGAACACACTTACCAATGTGATTAGGCTTATCAGTTTCTACCTGCACCTTTGCAAGGCATAGATAGTTATCCACTGCAAGCCATACTTCATTGTTCTGATCATTCCTGAGCTGAAAATAGTGCACAGAGCTAAAATTTTTTATCTTTTCTTTAGAAATCCTCCAGGGGATTGTAAAATCTGCTGAAACCCAAGCCAATCTGAATTCAATACACAGCCTCTACCTTACAAACTTGCCAGACTCATTAACAAGTTTTTAACTCACCTAATTGTGGCTGTTCCTTGGGGTACAAGCAACTTCATATTGCTGGTAATGTTCTCGAAGCATGATGCTAATGTTCCTCTCCCTATCAATTCTGCTTACTTGGCAACATTGATTTTGTTTTTCTTTCCCACATTTCTGCTGTGATGGAGAAGCCACTGCACTTGCATTAGCTCATTTTTTTGTGCTGCAGGATCATCTGTGGAGAAGCAGGCACCATATTGCCAGTTGAGTTATTGAGGTGAATAAAAAGTGCCCAGAGAGAGTAACTGGTATAGCTGGCCTGTGTATTGCACAGAAAGGGCAATTCAAATACATATGCAAATATGTAAATTATTATAAGTATTTACATATATATGTGAATATGCATGTATATGTATACCTACATAAAATACTCCTTGGTAAAAAAAAAAAAAAAAAGATAGGATAATTCCTTTCCATGTGAAAAAATGTCTTCCTATACGAAAAAACAGACTACATTCAGGGACAGTCACAGCATGCCGTAGCTGGCCTCTGGTGGCCCATACCTACCAGATAACATTCAAGCTGTTCCACTCTATGCCAAGGCCAGGAAAAAGTCAGTATCAAACCAGGGAGCTGTAAGTCCCCCTTCAGCCTTTTATTTGTACCCAGTGAATACTGAGGGCATCTGTGAATCGTGCCTGGAACACCTTGAAAAAATTTCCTCTGGTTTTGAAAGTAGCCAGATAGGACTGTCATTGACAAAATGCTTCTGAAAAAGGTCCAGCCTATTCTGACGTGTCCCTAATAACCAATTTCAAGCCTTTTTCAATGGTGTACACTGTCAGTGCAGAGCCATGGCAGTGTGAAAGCATCATCACCTCTCTATTAAGCTCGTTTAATAGAAAATATTAAGGGAAGAATATTGTCCCACTGTCTTTTACAGAGACTAGTCATACAAGAATGAGAGTCGTGAAAATTCCTAGGATGTATTGAAGACGAGCACACGGACCAGGCTCTGGGGAATGCAGTCCCTGAGCCCTGTGTTTTCCCATACCACAGCTCTTTTGTGAATCTATTTACTACCTTTCAAAAGTTTACAAGTCTGGTGCTAGAGCCATTGAAGCTTTTGAACACCCTGAAGCAACTACAAAATCTTACCAACTGTTTTAAAAGCTTCAGCACAAATTCAATAGTCTTGATTTGTTCCATGAAAGCTTCAGCTCAAACAAAACTCCCACTGACTGCAAAGAGAACAGCAACATCCTGCCCTCCCTTCCCTCAGAGCATGGTTCTGGTACACCACCAGCACTTATACTTCAAAATACATCATAATAAACACATTAAAAGACAATTAAACAAGTAATAAATGTGACAAAAAGGTCCTTCTAGTTAAAAGACCTTCTTTCATTTTGCCTCTCAAGTAGCTAATACAAAGCTTTGAAAACACTCTTATCAGCCTATAAGGAAAAACTAGGAATCACAGAATTATAGAATCATAGAATAGTTAAGAGTTGGAAGGGACCTTAAAGATCATCCAGTTCCAACCCCTCTGCCATGGGCAGGGACACCTCCCACTAGAGCAGGTTGCTCAAAGCCCCATCCAGCCTGGCCTTCAACGCTTCCAGGGTTGGGGCATTCACAGCTTCTCTGGGCAACCTGTTCCAGTGTCTCACCACCTTCACAGTAAAGAACTTCTTTCTAGTATTCAATCTAAATCTCCTCTCTTCCCATTTAAAGCCATTACCCCTTGTCCTGTCACTACATTTCCTGACAAAGAGTCCCTCTCCATCTCTCCTGTAGGCTTCCTTCAGATACTGGAAGGTTGTTATAAGGTCTCCCTGGAGCCGCCTTCTCCAGGCTGAACAACCCCAGCTTTGAAATTCTAAACTTCTGTTTTAAAATAGCAATGGTCATATCCTACTGATTCATAAGCATATACACTGCACTCTGGAAATGGGGAGGATTTTGTCTAGGGTCCTCTTTGCCCTTGTGTCTCTGAACAGCCTGTTTTCCACCTTTAACTATCGCAAAAGGCAGTTTGATGGTCTATTTCCAGGGTTCACCCTATCAGTCCACACTCCAAGAGCAGACCTGCAAACACCTTCCCGTACGTGCTATCCTTCTTAATTCCAGAAACACAAGCCCAGAAATATATTGCTATTTCATCACCACCAGTTGTGTCTTTAGGTGTTCCTACTGCTTCTGCCACTGAAGATGCAGTTTCGTAGAAGGATGGGTACTGTAAGAACAAAGAACTGCAGAATTCACGTGGCTATCGGCAGGTTTTGGGGATGAAAGTGCATAAGGAAAAGCAGGCGGGTGAGCATGTGAGAGTCAGACACACACTCCAAACACGGTCATAATTTCTCAAAGCTGTACCATACACTTAGGATTGTAAGCAGGCAGCTATGTGCTTTCAAGCAAAGGAGACAAAAGGTCCCTGTTAAAAATATTCCACAGAGCACTTTCAAGACTGTTTTTGCAAACAGAATAAACCCATATATAGTGATATCAAGTTACTTTTCTGTATTATGTAAAAACTTACAACAGATATAAAATATGCAGGCACTAATCTCAAACCTATGCTTATTTCCCTCAGCAAATTTTTACATAATCTGTTCCTGCAGCAGTTTGACCAGAGTAACTGACTTAAAATTAATCCTGTTAATTTAAAATTACATTAATAAGCTATTAAAGCAGAAAGGTAAGTATACTGTGGCTCAAGCACATCCGTCAACAAAGATAAGCATCAGCCTAGAGACTTCAGCTGAACCAGGGACTCTGATGGTGGGAGCCATTTTGTTCTAAGCGACAAGATCTAAGCTGGATACCCAAGTCCTTTGAAACGCCCTTAGCACCTTTCTGCACCTTTGAAAATGTTCCAATTATCACTTTGTCAATAATATTTTGCTTTTCTTTGCTCCTGCTGATCCTCTCGGAGGACCAAAGGGAAAGATTACTATCTAAGATAAGAAATGTCTTGCTTTTTATTTTTTTTTTTTTTTTTAGCGATACCCACACATTTGAGTAAGTAGCACACCTTTAAATATTTGAAATAATTTACTTTGGAGAGTAGATGGCAAAACCCAGCCTCCTGTGCTGAGCTTACTTACTATATTAAATAAACTAACAGTGTCCTTTTCTTTTACCTCCCCATATATTTAATAGTTTTTTAATATTTATGTTTTTTAAATATTTAATATTTAAAGGGAAAAGCAAATTCCCCTTGAACAATTAAAAGTGAAGTGTAGGAAAAGCAGTCTTTATATTGTTATATTATTAATCTAAAATGAAGGGGCATATATTAAAGTTTAAAGCACAGCAGAAATAAAAATTATTTAGAGAAATTCAAATAACAGAGGTGTCTGGAGATTACTTGCTTCTTTTAAATTTTGTGAAGCATATTATATTGTGATACTTGTGGACAAATTCCAACCTCCAAAGAAAATAAAGACAGAAAGAATATATATTTTTCAAGTTTCTCTGAAAATTTGCAAATGATTGTTAATTTTGTATTAAAAAACCAGGGGAAAACGCATTACAGAAGATGTGACACTTTATGTCCATGCTCTTTGAATAAGCAAAGGCAGGCCCTTTGTTACACACCAATTAATTTTAAATACAGACTTCATACAATGCAAGCACTTAGGATATTTCTCATTTTTAAAAATTAATATAGGAAGCAGGGAGATAGATTTAGAAGTTAACACAACACATATTTGTAAAATAATTGCAGTTTATTGACCAAAACCATTAAAGGCACTGCAGACAACAGCATTACTTGACAGTTCTCATCGGGTTATTGATTCACTTTTCTCTCCCAAAAGCCCAGTTGCTCAGGCTTTGTTCAGTGTACAGCACACAAGGCAGAAGGCACCTTTTCATTGCCACGGTTCCACTTGTTATTAGATATCACTCTCCCACGCTACTTTTGGCAGGAAGGTATTGGTGTAGGGTGCCAGGAACAACAGAGACTAGCACTTTCAACTTAGAGGTGTGTTTGCTGTTAGCACAAAAACTGCATCTCCGGTCGGAATAAATAGTGCAGTCTCCTCCAGATGCCTGCTTTGCCCTTGCACAGGCATCTTAATTGGTATGAAGGGCTTGCAACAACCTGTATGTGCAATGGTGACATATTGATACTGCTTGCAAATGAGAAAATGCTGAAGTCTGAGCTTCCCGATGGAACGCAATAAATCCACAGACCTCTTCTCGCAAAGGAATGGATCATAATGCTGTGAAATAACTGAGAGGTAACCAAAGCCAGACAGGGAGCAAATGCTTTGATAAAGCAGTCAGTGTTCACAAAGGAGTTCAGTGTGGCAGGAAGGCCATGCACCCAGAGATCAAAATGCAGATCTGCTCATGAACACACAACTCAAACTCATCTATTTAAATTAACATTTGAATCAAAACACAGAGCTATAAGAATTTTTAAGAATCAGTGCCTACTATTATGATGCCTACTTAATGCCTTCTTTAGCTCTGTCTTCAACAGTAAGACCGGTGGTTCCTCAGGTACACAGCCCCCTGAGCTGGAAGGCAAGGGAGCAGAACAAAAGAAGTAAAGACAGCAGAATTTCATGGTATATATGCAGAATAAAAGAGGGTCTTCCAACCCAGATAAAGTGAGGAGCTGGGGAAGCCAGGACTTAAACACTTTTTTAGTCACCAGATGAGTAATGAGTACTTTAATTTTGACCTGTGATATGAGCTTATTCCTATTCTTTCTTTTGCATTAATTATAATGTTTTGAGCCTCGGTGTATTCCTGCAGGGAGCAATGGCTGACAAGTGACTGCATGGCAACAAACAGAACAGACAGAATTCCAAAAAACCTAAGAGAAACCGTCACTTGAATACCTTAGTGAATTCACATCAACAGAATTTACACCCATTTCATGTTTTCTCCAGCTGAACACGCAAGAGAATGTGACTGTTGGCAGGAATCAGGCAAATGAACAGTGAATAATAAGCTCAAATAGAGACAATTCACAGGAACTGAATTTTGAATTTGCATTCAAGTCAGAAATGCTGGTGATAACAGGCTCACTTCACTGAAGCAAAGATTGGCACAGACTGTGGCTTTTCCTGTCCACTTTTTGACTTTCAAAACATTCCCTCAGACGGGTACAGACCACACCTTTACCTTATTCCCCAACATTAAAAGATGCAAAGGTCTGAGCTGATTCAAGTCAATAATTAAAAGAGACATCTGCCAGAAAGATGACTTGTTTTTAAATGGCCTGTCTACACCTGGTACAGAGCCATCTGCAACAGCATTAGCAGCCATTAGAAGTGGAAGAGAGCACTGCACTTAAAAAGCAGTTGCTAAGATGCTCCACAATATAGAGAAGCAAGAAGCACTTTGTATCCAGCCTCTTCAGTTCGCTGCAGAAGCCACACTCTTTGCATATGGTTTCCCTTCATTCCTATAACAGTAAACTTCATCAATTGTGTCTGCTTCATGCAATTTGAAAACCCAGCTAGAAAAAAACCCCATGAAACTTCCTAACTCTCAACCTCTCCTCAACCCCACAAAGTTTAGGAAAAATGTGCTTTGCAAAGCTCTGTCAGTCCCCCTTAGGCTTCTTAAGTCACTGCACTTTCTACTGTGGAAACTGTCTTTGCTGCTATTTTCAGTGAATAAAGAGAATTCCCTCCCTTAACTGCACTGTCACAAGAGATTAATGCAATGTGGGAGCTGGAAGAGAGGGAACTTCGCTTGTCTGGCTTTGTCCAAGGCAATTCAACCAGTTCCTTTGAAACAGTCCTCTGGCACCTAAGCTTTCCCACCACAGAAATTATTCCCTCCATATACGTATGCAGAGGCGATATCAAGTCTTTCCTAAAAGCCTTTAAAATCTAGCTGTTTAGAGAACTCTCAGTAAGACCTGACTACTACTTCTCCCTCTGCCTCATACTGTGGCTAGAGAGACGCCTTCCCGCCTATACCTAATGCACATGAAAAGCAGAGGAGCACAGGTACATCCCTCTTACAGTGCTTTGCCCAGGAGCTCCAAGGATTTACTTCAGCTGGGGGAAAGCTTCACTTCCCTCATGGAGTGGAGCTTGGGGCAGGCAGCTCTGGTCTTATCTCTCCACAGAAGCAGGGTTAATTCTCAGCCTGACAACAAGGGTACTGAGTGTCTACAATGGCTCAGACTTTTTAGTACTCACCCCTGCACCCCTAGAAATTTCAGGTGATTGGCTTATTTTTAGATTGGATTCTAGTGGGTCCCACCACAACAAAAGCGTCAGGGCTGCACTTATGACTAAAAAAACTCTTGTCATTATTTTTGAAACAAATTCCCTTTCATTTTAAAGTCATGTTTGTATCAAAATTAAAGTAGCTATTTCACAGCAGTAAAGTACGAAACCAGCTGCAGCCCAGAAAAGGACTTTTTGACCTCATTTGGAGGTCTGTTAATATTCATTTCTTAAGTACAGGAGTTACAGTTATGCTTTACAGCAATTTGGCTCATCACAGAGCAATGGATTGGAGCCTTGGATTAATGATCTGTGTACATGACACTTTCACAGCTGATAATCAAATAAATCCATGTGTCTTCTAAAAAACCATCAAGCTTGGGGGCCTTTTTTTCAGTGCAGGGGACACTCAACACACCTATACAATTACAAAATTGTCCATAACCATCTTTTTCAGGAACTCCAGCAGTGTGAGTTCCCCAAATCAAGACTATCTGAGGATACTGGTTCATTTATTCATAGGTGTACTCCTTGTCACGGTAACAAATACCTTCTCTCACTCCACAACTATTTACTGCATGCTGTAATGTTGTCTTCCTGCTGAAAGTGGCGGTGTGTGTATTGTGATGTCTCCACGTTGCAACCCAAAAAGGCGGAAGCAGTAACTCAGCAAAAAACATGACAACACCACCAAAACAGAAGGGACTTGTGCTTTTCAGTAAATATCTCAGCCACTGTTCTGCAAACATGCTGACAAGAAAGAAATAAAATGTCACAGAGGTCCTCTAGCACATTATGCTTGTTTGACCATTTCATATCCCCATGAAGCAGTACTGTATCTGAGGAGGTTCCTTTATTCACTGAAACTAATCAGAGTCCAAACTGTTCCTATGATGCTATTTTTCTTCTTCTTCCTTTACTCACTTTATTTCCCCCTTGTGTACACACACGCTAATCTGATCACATCCTCATGCAGTATAAATCAGCACGACTTCACTGCAAAAGGAGAAAGAATAAATGTATTCACATACACAGCATATGCACGCTGAGAAGTTTGGGCAAATTACCTTCATTAAAAAGTGGGATTAATTAATCAGTGCACCAATAAATCGTGCAGCCATGTTGAACTTCATCAGGATACATAAAACATTTGGATGTTCACAACTACCAGCAATGGATTATATCCAAGTAGTATAGTGAGGGATGGGAAAGAGCAAAATGAATGTATGCAGAGGGTCAGAACGCACCCAGCTAACCTAGGAACTGGATTTTCACAGTTATCCAAGTTCCTCAAGTGTTCTATATGTCTACTTATGTGGACACAACATCCTAAGAAGTAAACTGCCCAGGTCACATGTTCAGCAGAGCTCAATCTCAGTAATTTACTGTTTTTTACACTGCAGTATGGCTCTCTTCCAATCTCCCAATCTTACCTCATAACACAGTGACTGAAAAATTTATCTAATACATGGCAGATTCAGATTCAACATTCTTCCCTTTCTGCAGAGACTATAAATAAGATCCCAGTTAATGTTCTCTAACATTTAAACTGAAATGTATTATCTAACCTCCCTGATAAAGTTCTAAAATACTCCCTGAATCACAGAAAACAAAAGAAAAAAGAAAAGTAATTACTGCATAGAATGCCGACTGTATCTTCCGTCTGTGAGAGGAGAAAAAGAAGCTAAATCCAAGGAAATTTATTGTGAGATAAATAAGCCTGAAATCCAAGACTTTGCAGTTAAACAAAGGAGATAGCTACCACATTACTTCTCACTCTTACTTACTTTGTCTCAATCAATATTTCGCTGTTTGCTGAAAATCAAAAAACTCAGCAGACTCCGATGGTTAGGGCACTCTACTAGCCCATACAACACACAGACTGTGGTCCTGTCAAGTTAAGGGTAGTAAATCATGTCTCACACATCCCAGATATGAGCTCTTAATAGTGATGTATTCAGTAAAATCTGAAGAACTGGAAGAAAATAGTGTTCTTCCTCTGCCCCATGCCTAGTGAGAAAGCTGCTTTAAGTGCCTGTTTCTAGAAAGGTGTTCATCAATATAATTCCCAAGTTAACTTTAGAGATAAGAACAAGAACCAGAAAAGGACTTACTTGGCTCAGAGTAGACACTGCAATATTCTGCAGTGAAGTACCCAGATTTCTGTCAGTAGCTCAAAGACAACTATATTGTGTCAGTCAATTAGCCAGCAATTTCTCCAAGCAATGCATTCATAGCACACAGCTTAAAAGGCTTGCTCTCACATCTGACTCAGCTCCTGTGATGTCTTGTGTTTTCTCCCTGTTCTACATTTCAGAATCCACTTTATTTTAAGCCCAGAGATATTCGGACAATAAGAAAACTTCTGCTGGATGCTGTTCCATGCATAATTTAACTTCTTGTGTCATTTGGGAGTCCTAGGGGTACAGCACCAACTCCTCAGAAATCAAGGGAGAGAGAGAGACAAAATGGAGGAGTTATGTTTGTAAGTGTTGATAGAAATTATTACCTTAACTGAAACAGATTAAGCATACTAGAATTTTCAGGAACAAGCTTCTCTCCAGCCTAGTTCATGGAATATAGCTCCCTTCTGTGGAGACAGCACGTCACACACAGGCAGAGACTAGCCAATATCTCCAGGAGATTTGAACAGATTAGGGGAGGGAAAAACACATTTCCTAATTATCTAACACAAAGCAACACAGAGAGAGATGAAATGCTTTGGCTTAGTTTATCATTACCTTGTCATAAAATACTACTAGCCTAATGCCTCATTTGATGGTAGCCTCCCAGCAGCACACGCTGTTTTGTGGGACACAAGCAATTGGCTCCAAAATACATTCTGCAGTGGAGAAGTGTATGTTAAGGGTTTAAATTATCTGCATATCTTTAATCTTAATCCATGGAGCAATGGAGGATCTGCTAGTTATTTATAGCTGGGCTGGGGTGAGCTGCTGCGAGCAGGGTAATTGAAATAGTATTTCAGCCTGTCTGCCACTGATTTGTGTAATGGCTGCTGTTAGCTATGGCATAATCACAACACTAAATGGAAAATAAAAAATAAAAATGCATTAAACATATGTTTTTATGTTGTGTTTTATGATCACATCTTATTTTTTATTGCAATTCCAGATTCTGTTATTCTTTCCTTTCTGAGATCAATTTACTTGCCTGGCAGCAGTTTGCTATATTACAGCTTGAGAAAGCTGATCTGCTTTCTCTTATTCTCTGGGTTAACATAGCTTTCAGGTTGAGAGCTGCTAAATTCTTGAGACTGAGGGCTGTGACCTCTTTTTAAAGCTGGTGTTACACTAAAGGATCAGCTCATGCAAAATTTTGTCCCTCAAATAATACTTGTCCTTTTTTCTCAGAAAGGTATTATTTTGTTCTTTCCTCAAGCAGCAAAAGTAGCATAAAGAAATCTTAAAATAATTGGTCTCCATGATTTTTTCAGAAAATATTGTTAATTCTGCAATCTATTACTGGTCATATACTATTTCTGATATTTGACAATGATTTCAGCTAAGTGATCCAGTGCTGCCTCAAATCAGGAAAGCCATGGCATGATTTACCATCATGCCCATAGTTTCCTTTCCTTTTAAAGGAGAAATTACTGCCAGACAACAGGCATTGCCTTTAGCTGTATGCCAAGGTGCCTTGCAATTCCTCCATCAAGTGATAAACTCTGACTCCTGTCCCTTCCTTTCCAGCCGTGATAACTTCTGGGTGGGTCACACTCACCCTGTATTTTGGTAGGAACCTGCTGACACGTGAAAGGGTTCCCATCACCCCTCCTGCAACTCGGTATTGATAGACCCCTCTAGGTTATACTCTGCTCCCAAACCCAAATATGTAAACTTGTAGTCACTGAATGCAAAATAACAGTCCCAACGGATCGCTTGCCAGATTTCCAAAGGCCATCTAAATTTGTGAGGGCTCATCCCCCTTCAGCAGAGTGGACATTTGGAGTCTCTGAGAGGTCTTCCACCTGTAATGCATGTGCCACCCTGTGGTGGAACAGGGACATGGAAGTCCCGGAGCAGATTCCCTAGAGTGATACCTCTAGATCCTGAAAACTCCTGAGCAATCAAAACAGTGGGAGCCACGTGGTCACTGCCGGCACTCAAAGAGCAGTCGGTGCCACCACTGCGGACTCCAGAACCCCCTACTTCAGCACAATGCACCACTTTTCACAGCAGAAAACCTGGTTCATTACCAGTAATTCTTGTGTTTTGTCAGAAGCTCCTCAAAACTGGCAAATTTCTGTGAAACACATCAGACTTGATAATTATTTTTTTTTTTCCCCCAAGAAAAAAATCCACTCAGTCAGAGATTTTCCAGTTTGCAGAACCTGGGACAATCCCAGGCCATGCCAGACTACACTTCCATTACTGCAGTAAGTCTGTGCATCCCAGTCATGGGACCACCTGTACCCCCAGCCGCCTCCATGGTAAGCTCTCAGACTGCAGTCTTCTTTCCCTCACTCTCTGAATTTTAAATGTTACATCTTCTATTACTGCAGGGGCCATTCACCTGGAGCCTTAAAGACTTTTCTCAGGCTCAAACTTAAGACTGCAAATGTATTTTCAAATCCAGTTGTGCTCTCTGTTCTGATTTTTAGATACATCTGGCAAAGTAGTAATATTCTTTTTCGGAATCTCCTTCTAGTATCATAGACATCACCATTACTAGCTTAAGAATGCTCTGAGAGGAAGGGATGAGCTAAACATAAAAAAAATCCCATGTAAGCTGGCTGGACTCAGTGCGTTACACATTAATACCACCCATTGACAGAAACTGAGAAACAACTTGTAGGAAGCATAGCTATAAACTATTAAGTATTAAATCTGCTAATATTAACACTGGAGAGTAATGAATGAAGTACAGCCAGATCACCCAGCATGTAACAGCCAGACTAACTGCTGGCTAAAGGCAGACATTTTATTGAGTGCCTTACTCCTTCCTATATACACATAAACTCCAAAATCTTTTATGTTACACAAAAAGAAGTTCTGGTATTTTCAGGAGGAAATTTAGGAATTAAATTAAGAAATCATGCTGGAATTAGGGGTTCAGCCAAATGAATCAATGGGACATGTGTGCCACCAGTACATGGAGAGCAACAACGATCTTGTCATAAATCTGTTAGCAGTGAGTCCTCTCCCATGAGATGGCATTTGGATTTTGTTTTCTCCCCCAACAGTAACCTTCTAAGAACAGAACAAAAAACTTTTGTGGCTTGCTACAGGGGAAAATATCATCATCTGCACTATCCCAGTGAGAAGAGGTCACTTGCTTCCCTGGAAAGATTACAGAAAAAGGAAGAAATCACAGCAAGGAAACTCTCTGATTTATGAGTACCTACAGACCCACTGAGAAAACCTAATCCCATATCTCTGCTGTGCAGAAGCTGAAAGGCAGCCATTTAACCTTTGGACTGCCACTGCTACACAACTTACAAAAGCATCCATGTGAAGCCTTTGTATTATAGAAGTTAGAGTTGGGAGAGACCTGACCTACTGCCATAAAGTCTGGCACACTCACAGTGCCAGAAGAAGTGCCCAGACAGAGGATTCATCAATTACAGCCAACAACCACAGATACAAAAAATAAGCATATTTCTAAATACAGAAATGCTACTCTTGCTAAGGCAGGCAGTTCCTCATCTAAGCAGGCAGTATGAATATATTTTTTTTATTGTAGAGACCCTCACTGCTCCTGGCATGAGTTCATGTAACTGAGGTAACTTCTTTTTCATAGAGGAGATGTGTTCCGGGGAGGTTGGGATATAATTTTACAGACACACAGGCTTGGGTGAATCCTGCCTTAAGGATGTTGTTATCTATTGGTAAACATACTGTATACAGCTGCAGGGAGGGTGAAATGTTACTTTTCTTAAAATGGGAAAAAAAAGTGTCTATGACAGACTAGAGCTTTATAAGCATTAAAATCAGAGAGATAAAAGTTATTCAGGAGTGATAGCCACAAAGGCTCTGACAAGGCTACCAGCACAGTGAGGAAGCACCCATAAGCACAGTGCCTTCATGATGACTTAGACTATCCCCCACAAAATGGGTCTCTGGAGGAACACATCTCTGCAGGTCACTTGACAAAGCCTGTCTCAGGTGGATCATGACGCAGTTAGTGTCCCTCTTCAGCAAGTTATCATACAATTAAACCAGGTGTTAGATACAAACTTTTTCAAACACTTTTCTTCGTCAGAATGTGCATTCCCCAGACTGGGCATTGATATCTTGTCAGCACTCCTCGATCTTGTGCTCCTTCTGTTCTCAGTGTAATGCAGCTGAGCCCAGCCAGCTGCCACCCTGCCTTCTGCTCTTCTCTACTGCAGCCTGTCTGGGAATCCAAACAACCTTCTGAGCCAACTAGGTACATGCTCTCCCTCAGAAAATTTTAAAAAAGAGAAAAGTTATATATACATATATATAAAATGAATTTCTTCTGCCCATCTTCCAGACAGCCCTGCTGCCCCTAGTCATTCTTTAGCACCACATCCATACTTGCTCCTCCCTTCCCTGGGTATTTCCAAGTTCATGCTGTGCAAGGCTTATACACTCGTACCTCAGCTGACATTCATGCACAGCACTGTGTGGAAGTGCAGAGAGGAGAATACATGACAACTCGGTGACTCTTGATTCGCCTCTGATGGATCAGGGCCCGAGGGAGGCTGATGAAGGAGCGATGTGGTTTGCACACCGTTACTCACTCTTCAGACAGCTGGTAAGAGGCATCTGCACCCAGAGAAAGATTCATCCAAGTTCTAGCATATTGCAACAATTTGAGAAAATGTAAAAATAGAGAAGGGGGTTAGGAGGAAACTCAGTGAAATACTAAAGCATTTTTTCTTCTAAAGTGAAGGTGAAAAACTTTCCAAAAATTTACTGTGAAATTGCTGAGCAACTGTGACATCTGATAAATAAAGAGACAGACTCCTGGAGATGTACAGAGTACAGATGTCTGTACAACCTCAATATTATGAGGACTTTTGCGCACTCGGGCACTGCAAGTCGTCAATACAAACAGCTTGAGAGTTCTGTTGAATACAGGTGAGTTTAAAAGATGCTTTAAATCAAACACTTGCTTACATTCCTTGCTGAATTAGAATCAAAATCCTGTGTGTTGGCACAGGCTCAGTTTTACAGATTTAAGAATTACACAAAGGAGAATGCAGTGAGTTTGTAATTTCCAGCAAAAATAACCACCAAATTTACAAAGCAATCAAGGGCCACAAACAAAAAGGAAAGAAACAAGGCCAAGATTTTTATCTGTCCTTGAATCATGGCAGAATGCAAAGGAAGAAGCAGAGAAAAATCTTTCTTTTCCCCCTTTTTTACCTCGCTTGGCAGAATGAGTGGGTGCCTGCAGCTCCATTCAAATCGGATTATCTCACTTTCAAAAATGAATTCGCCAAGGAAACAGCTGCTTATCACGAGGCTGCAAATAGGATGTGCCCCAGCCCACCAGCACCCAGAACCTGGGATGAGTATTCAAAAGTCTGCAGGGCTTAAATGAACATTTGTTCTTCACCTCAGAAGACGACTATTGATGTTTCACTATGCCAGTTCCCTGCTGCTCCCTTTCTCACACTGCTTGTCCCAAGGTAAACTACATAATCTGAAAACTATATTGGTCACATTCTTATTACTCCACTAAAGGCACGTGAAATTCCTTATAAATACCTCTGGTCAAACCTTTTAACCTTTCTCTTTAACGACAGAAGAAAATCATTACTCTAATTTGAAATGTAAATTGATGATTCTGTCATTTGTATTTTCACTGTATAGTGACTGAAATTAGCATGTTTAAAATAGTAACAATACAGGATTTAGTACTATTCTTGCATTCTTTATGATCCTAAATTGATTTTTTTTTTTTTAACCAGAAAAATTGGATGGAGAGGGTAGATTTAATTCAGGCCACTTTTTATAGACCTTATCGGGCTGAGTGTTCTTGAGGAGTTTTGGCAATAGGATGGAAATGCATTTCCTAGTGTGGGCACCTTGGCGTGAGCTGAAGAGCAGCGTGTCCCACCCGAGAGCCAGAGGGCCAACACAGCAACCGGACAACGACACTCTCTGATAAATACACAGGGCACAGCTTGGGAAATCAGGGGGCACATGTATGCAGACCAGTGCAGACATGTCCAATATCCCTCTCTGCAGGCTCCAAATTGAGGCAAAGCAGCTCCAGTTCAGTGCCCATATGGCTGCATCGCTATGGCACTTACCAGCGGTAATAAGCCTTGCTGAGGCAGACCTATTATCTCAGGCACAACACCGACCTACTGCAGCTGCCAAGCCTCCACACCAGCATGCACTCAGCTTTAAGCGTGGGCAAAAGACATATATGTCTGCACCCAACTACACAGACATATCCAATATTCAGTGTTTAGTCCTGTTATATGTCCGACCACTGGCACTTCCCTTACAGATGTAGACAAACCCTAGCTCTCTGTGCAGCCCAGCAAACACCAAAGATAGTCCTTGCTACAGCCACTCTTTGCTAAATAAACAATGCTCTAGAAATTGCTGTGAAAAGTTATTTACCTTCATGCCCTTGGAAGCAAGCACAGAGAAGTTTGTTTAAATATTTTAAGAACACTAAATTGTTTTGTTTCTCAGAAAAAATGCACAAAACATTTCGACAGACATATAAGCTAAACAAACACATAACCTGAATATAGAAGAGCCAAACTACAAGGAGCACTTGTTTCAAGAAGGAATATAGAAAGTGCCTGAAAGTATCTACTTGACGCAACTCTATATTCCAAAAAATCAGGTCTTTCCAGGGCTGCCTGCCAGCTTTCAAGAATATTAAAAATTTCTGTATAAAAACAGATTTCAAAGGACATAATAAGGACTGATTTTGATGTATAAAGCATTCGCAGAACACAGACTTGAATGGTAACTTTTAGCGAGCATAGCTTGAAGTTGCTCATGAAAGTGACCTTTAAAGAATAACTTCATCCTGCCATGAACAAGTCACAGGGACAATGAAGAAGTGTCATGAGTTGCGGAGAAATGAACCTTACAATTCCAGAAAGGTATTGGACCAAGACCTGTAATTCAGTATCAGGGGCAGGCTTTGCTCCCAGATGTGCTGATACAGTGAGGACCATGATGCAAGGATTGCTGAGGGGAAAGAATCACTGACATTGAATTTAGTAAGTTCTGGACCAATAATCAACCCTTTCCTGCAGCCCAGTGGCTGGTATCCAGATGATGGATGGATTACATGACTTTTGTGTTCCTAAAAGAACTGCATGGTCCCTTCTGTCTCAGGCTGACAGGACTATGGACTGATGAAGTCCAGAGTGGAGCTTGCACTGGTGAAATCAAGCAGCCATCATTCCTCTTCCTACCAGAACAATTCAGGGTTATTTTTGGTTTGAATTGCATAGTCAGACCCTACCACACCGTTCAACACCATTGAGAGAAAGAGCAGGAAAAAAAAAAAAGGAATCATCATATTTTGGATTTGCAACTTAAGTACCGAAACAAAACATGGGAAAAACTAGACAGAACAGCAAGCCACTCCATTTGCTTCAGCTTTTGAGGTTGTTAAACTCAAAGCATAAGAAATAGGGGTGTTAAAAAAAACCACAACAAACATAAACCACCAAAGATGCTCAGTGTTCACTGATTTGCCACAGCCCTCCTGCTTGTGGGCTCGTGGTTGGGTGCTGTCAGGTTCTGGTGCCCCCCGCCAAGCACAGAGTAACCTGCCTCGCCAGCCACCACTTTTGCTGGGGCAGTTACCTTTCTGCAATCTAGCAAAACTGAAGAGAAGGCAAGAAAAGACAAGATTAATTCCTGTTGCTACTGTACATCTCAGGAAGCATGAAGTATTTATCAGCTTGAGCGAGCCCATTACTTTGCCACTCTCAATAGCAACCTGTTAGGTGAGAGATGCTGCTCCTCACAGTGTAAAGAAGCAGGAAAGCAGGAGATGGGTCACTTAGCTCATTGCTCACTCAGCTCCTGTTTTGTTTGACTAAGATAACTATGCAAATAGATCTCAAAATAAATTACAGCAATACTATGTTTGTAATATGGTGGGTGTCTCCAGACATCTATGGCTGACTTACTCCTGAATCACAGGATTAATGAAGACATGCCTATGAGTCTGAAGGTGAATCGGGAAGAGAGACATCAATTTTGCAAATTGCAGCACTGAACTCTGAACTAAATGTGAGCCCTGGACATAGGTAAAGTAGCCTTTAAAGCTGTAACACCCTACTGCCCCTCCCAGTCTTCAAATTATCTTTCTTGATATGAATTATCAAGAATAATCACTACCTCCCCTGAGCTTGATTTTTCAACTGACAGAAAAGAGCTTTTTATCTGCCCCATTACTAAATTATCCTGTTTGGTTTTTTTTTTCCCCCCACAGTTTTTCAACTTTTTGCACTGAACTTTGAGGATATCAGATTCTTAATTATAGCCAAAATCTTCTCTCATTTTATAATCAGCAGGAAAAAAAGTAGTAATCAATAATTATATTCAATAAACCCTGTGTGTGTAAGATTCTGCCCATGACTTACATAAGTCACTGAATTTTTTATGCTTCTGTTCACAATCTGTTCTGAGAACTGATAGTTCTCTCTTTCTGCTTCTTTTGTTTTAAGTTAGACTGCAACCACTTCAGGGTGAGGTCTGTAATGCAGCCCCTGAACCACAGCAGTGCCCGAAGACACAAGTAATGATAAATACATACATATATATCATATACACAGGTACTTCAAACTAGAGCTATTGTTAAACCTCTCATATTGCAATATTGTAGGGGGAGGAGGGAAAACTATCAAACTCAGAGGTGCTAAACAATTGGTAAATCATAAATAGGGATCCTAAACAAACCAGGTTTATTAGCCAGACTCTACCGTTCCATTGAGAGAGCTCTCTCAGAACAAGAAGAAAACGGTATTTCGGGCTCCATCTCTTACTTCAGTCTAAAACAAGTCCTCAGCAGTAGCAAATGAAAAAAATTATTTTAAGTAGATAATGAGTTTCAAGGTGAGCACCTTACCCCTGGCACTTTTCAATTAAGAGTGCGGGACTCGTGTGTATTGAGAATAGTATTACTGACAGTGCTATTCTAATATATTTTTAGAGGATTGCCCTCAGGGCTTCAGTTTCTTCAATCCACATTCTCCTCTCTTCCTTCCAGAGGTTCCTGCTGAGTTTCTGCCAACCCATAATACTTCAACCCTTCTCATCCTTTCCACCTTCTTCCTAACTAAAAATGAACAAACATTTTTTTAACCTGCTTTATTGTTGTTGTTTTCCCAGCTGAAGGCCCCACATGCGAATAGGCTGTTTGAACATCGTCGAGAAAAGTGGTGCTGGTTGATGAGAACTGTATTAACAGAATGGCCTAAAGACTGTTGTCAGTGTTACGGTGTGGGACTGCATACAGATTTGCTTAGTTTAAGCCTCAAGTATTCTCAGTGCTGGAAAAAAACAGCAAAAAAATCTGTACAAATAAACACCAACCCTCCCTTCCCACAGCTCCTGCTTTACACCAAATACAAAATCTGAAATCACTAAAAGGCAATTTGGGGGAACTTTATATTGCAGCTGTTTAGAACAACCAGCTGGACTTCAGACATACAACAAAACAGGACTTCGACTAAGAGGGGAGACAGCTTTGCCATTCCCTACCTGTTTCACATGAATGCTCTCCCAAGGTCAAAATAAAGCCACTGGAATGTCTAGAGGGGAAGAGTTCCTGTTTGCCATTCCAGAATCACATAGATTCATGCTGCTTTTCATTCCTCTACCTCTTTTCACAATATATATAAACAAAACAAGAGCTCCTTTAATCTTCTCAATGAGAATGAGAAAATCCATGTTGTGGGTACTGCTGTAACCGCTGACAGCTGTGATACAATGATTATTATTAATAATAGCTACAAGTATGCCTGAAGTAGTGCACGATCCTTAAGCAAGGAGCCCAAAGAGATTATTTGTTCTTGGCTGATGTTAGATTTACTGTTTTGAGAGTTGTTTTGTAAGTAGTTTACAACTCCAGAAAACTCCCCCATCTTTCTAATGCAGGGAAAACCTGGATCCCACAAAGTGTGAAGGTTATGAAGTATGGAATGAGAGTCAGTGTTCACAAAGCACAGCCATGAGTCCACCCTTCACCATGTGCCTGGCAAAACGTGGTGTTTACAAATCCTTATACCTTTGTAAAAATACACGAGACCCAGTTTCTATTGCATACAACATCTGCCATTGCTAGGAGTCAGTGGTGTCTCTGGATAGATACACCGCTCAGATGAAATTTAGGAAAAATAGCACCTTCCCCAGTTTTCATTAACAGAACAATGCTGCCCTCACCTAGAGCACCATTCTCCAAACTTAGGCAAAACAGTTTGCATATCACAGGGGAGAACAATAATTTCTCAGATCTGATTTAAAGAAGAAAAAAAAGAAAAAATAGTCAAAGATAAAAGCTAAAAGACTTGCTAAAAAGAGAGGGAGAGTGACCCATAAACAGGGGATTGTCAGGACTGTGCTCTGGTCTCCTCTTTCAACATAGGTGAACTTCTGTGCAACTGAGAGATGTATAACAGGGGTCTACAGAATCTCAGAAGGCCTCAATGACCTCAGCTTTTGGTTAGAATCAATCTGGATGGATTTAGCTTCACACCTTTCCCTTTGCATTTCAGTAGTTTGAGTTTACTATGTGAATGTCTGACATAACTTCTCTGGTCCTTCATTGTGCTGGCAAAACTATTTAGTCTGTAACTTTAAAGAAAAAAATACTAAGAATATTTTTATTTGCTTGCAGAGTCAGCACAGCAATGGAAGGAGATTGTGCCTATTATAATAGTTAACAGCAGCATTGTTAAGTGACTCTCACTGCAAGGCCAAACTCTGATCTCAGTTATGATTTTAGAAAATGCTTTTTCTGCACACATCTTCCTCACAAGTATATGAAGGCAGAATTTGGCCTACACAGACCTTATAACTGTTGACAGGTCCAAATTAACAATTAAATCTTGTTTCTCAGTACCGTTACAGGTCAACAAGTAGAAAGATCATCATTGCATTTATGAGTTGCTTGTACTATGCAAGTCACTAGAATGCCAAGATATAAAAAAATACATTTCCTTAAGTTAATGTTTACTCTTGCACACACTAGACTTTTACACAGTGCAAGCTCAAGCAAAACACACTTTAACACGTTCACTTCAGGAAGCACAAGCCATAAATGCAGACCTTAACCTTGCAGCAACTACATAGAGGTATAATCTATGCCTCTGGTAACAAGACTGGGATGGCATAACACAGAAAGCAGCCCCTCTATTTCAAGACAGATGCCAAAAAGTGTATACTGGGAAGAAGCAGCACTTCTGCTTCATAGAATCAATACATGGTCTGAATCCCATATACTTATTCACTGACATAATCCAACACCCCACCCCACCCCGGCCTTGATTTTACATTTTTACCCTATTATTTTCTCCTTAAGAGCCCCAGCTGCTTTCTAAGTATCAGCATTTTCCCCCACTCCCTGCCTCTCCCAAGCCAGTGACACCTCTAGATCACTGTAACAAATACAGCATAATACCAGAACGGGTCAGCAGCAAAGTACTACAACACTGACATTTCAGTGGCCAAACAATAAAGCAGAAATGCTCTCTCTCTAGCAGAGTCCAAAGCATCCTAACAGACTACACTACACACCCTCTAGTTGAGTACAAAGCTTGTGCAATGTTTGACACACGACCCGTAACACTCAGTAACCTGACAACCCATTTGGCATTTATTATATAAACAAGTGCCAGCTAAATAAACAGAGTCACAGTTAGAGTTATTAAAAATATGCAGTATGTAAATATATGTGAAACTTCTTTGTTGCTGTATCTGAAGCTATCATGGCTCATTAACAGATTTGTAAAGTAGGTAGTCTACACAAACTGATTTGCAAAGTCAGATTGAGGTGGTTGACTATAAGCACATTATCAGCACAGGACTCCTCACTTAGTTGTCGACTCTTGTTTTTATAACTATTATATTTTAAATATGGTCTTATTTGTTTGTGAAACGATGGTGACAAAGTGCTTTCTTCTATATTGAATTATTCCAAATGATTCAGGGAGAAGGCAGATTTATTTTTAGATGAGAGTTTCTAATTCTACTTTCTTCTAAATGGTGACTATTAGAAGACAATCCACTGAGATATTTTCGATACATAAGTTTCCCCACATGGTTAAGATCACAAATACCCTGAACCCTATTTGTCTAGTAATGCACTAACAGAATAGTTAATAAGCAGTAAGGGAGAGAAGAGATTGAGACGTGCAGCAGAGTAAAATTTCAAGCTTTCAAGTGAAAGCTGTAAATGTGCCAAGTATAATGCCAACCCATTCAACTTCATCTTGAAAATACATAACAAAACAGTTGTGATTCACAGGTAAATTAAAAGATCTGCATTTTATATCCTGTCTGAGAAATCCTCTCTAAAATTTCCCTCAATCCCACTGAAGGGATCCGAAGGATTGTGCTATAGTGCCTATAGAGGGAGCTGCATGGGGACAGAAAGCAGAATGGCCATGGCTGATACCAGTGCAACCCCCAATGTTATGAGTAATGTGCCCTACTAAAGCTGCATGTGATGCACAAAGCAGCTCTGTTCTACCTCCTTATGCCAAACACTCTCACTACACAGAACTTCAGCAGTGCAAAACTGCAATGGAGATGATGCCTCCCAATATTTTGGGCTCTAGTCATGCAACGGAGATATAGCATCAACTGGTCATACAAGGCAAAGGCTGTTAAACTGCATTTCCAATATCAGCTGTTTGCACTTTGTTAGATGTATTCACTGCTCCAGGTCATGGTCCACTACACATTAGCCTTCACCTCCTGTACATGTTTTGGAGCCAAACTGCTTCCCAGGCTACCTGCTTGTGCCAGCCATGCAGGAGGCCAAACAGCTTGAACATGCCCCCTAGTCGTATACAGAGGTGACCTGGAGATACTGACAGAGACAGGTGGGACAAGGCTAAAAATGGAAGTCTCCCAATAGCTCACCAAATTCATGTTCATCCCTGAGTTTGTATACCAGCTGCCTTGGAATTTCAAAAAGAGCTAGAAAGATTCAAATGACAAGTATGCTCCCATCTGGTGAAAAATGATCTTTAAAAGTAGAAGAAAATCATGCTGCACTGACCAAAATGCCTTGCCAGTAAGACCGTAATAACATTGCACAATTTTCTCCAGCTGAGAGCAAAACAGTTTGGAAAAGCTTCCAGTCACAGATTTGAAAACCTCTGCAGGCTCGCTCAACCCAAAATTTCAACACAGAGTTCATGAAAAGGCAATCCATGTGACCCGAAAAAATCAACCCTACCTATTAGCAAATCCATATGCAACAGCACCACCAACTCTCATAGAGGTTAAGTAAAATAGAGCACGCTTCTCTCTTCTCATGCCCATCCAAATCCAGGCCTTTTTTTACAGAATAATATAAAAATAATTTTAATTCCCATTTCTCATAACAAATTGAAGAAAACTTTCTTTAACTTTCTTTTTTTCTTTTTTTTTTTTTGTCTTGGCTCAGCAAAAAATAAAACAGTTCACCTCAAAAAAGCCAAGCTTGTTTAGAGCATACAGAGACAAACTTGTATTATTTTAAGCAAAGTTATGCAGATAAGAGTGACAGGACATGATAAAAATAATTTTTATTATTTATTATAAGCTGACCAACAGATATATATGTAATATATAATTTCTGTATTTTATTCTGGATAATATTTTATATAGAAACTTTCCATTAATTTTTTTTAATGTCAGAAATATTTATTACATAGTGGCTCCTGTAGTCTACAGGGGAATTACTGCTTGTAAGCTAATCAATAAGAAAGCTTACAGTGATAGCATAATTGAAGCAGTGCATATTAAATAAATGGTTTGAATAATAAATGGTTCAAAGAAAGAACAAAATGCTTTCCACAATAAATTAATGTAGCAGTTAATTAAAACGTATCCCTTATGTTTGGTTTTCTTTGGCATCCGACTTCTAGATAGCAGATCTTGTTTTATCTTACAATACATCCAGGCAAAGTTTCTAAGGTCTGGCAGTAATTTTTTTCTAGACAAATTGATGGAAAGTGGATGCAACCTTTCTGGTACATTGCCTGGTACATCCATACCATTAAAAAGGCGTTACAAGCATTACATGTACTCCATTTTTTGCTAGCAGCTGGCATCCGGAAGGTTTGTGTCGTAGTTGCTAGCATGTGTCAAAACTCATGCCAACATGTCTTTAATCATAACCATACCCACCCTGGCTAGTTAACTCCAGTCCAGGAGTGCCAACACATGCTGCCACCCTACAGTCATTCTGTGGTGCAGAGAGATCCTTCTCTACTAAATATAAAAGCTCTTTAATTTTCAGCAGTTTTCCCTCCGCACTGCATACCTACTTAATGAAAGACACCTTGTTATTGCCTCTTCTATACTTTGACCAGACCAACACTTGACTCCGTCCTCGCCAGCCTGTGTGCAAGGGGAGAAGGAACTGGCACTGCAGGCATGCTCTGCCCCATGCACCATGCCGAGCCTTTCCCAAGCAGTGGTGGGAAGGGATGAGATGCTGCTCTGGCAGCTATCCCTCCATGTCCCAGCTGCAGCAGGGAAGGCAGCCCACTGCCCCTGGGCAACTCTAGACTTTGCCTACGTCTAAAGCTTGCCCTGCAGCTACATCCATGCAGATCCCCCTGACATCAAGGAACTAGAGTTGTGTGAGTTGAGGTGATTTAATTTTTCCAGCATATCACGTTAGAGTTATTTAGTACTGGGAATTTCTATATTTATAACACACCGGCAGAAACTTAAGTGCTCAAGGTCCCTGGACTCAGACATCTATCTTTTGGAATTACTTGTCATCAAGGTGTCAAACCCGGGAACATCAGTTTGACAGTTTGTTAAAATGGGCAAGTTAAAAGATTCTGCTAAGTCAACACTTGAATGACTTATTAAACACTCATTTTAATATTTTATTTAAGTTTGAGTGAGTTGATTGCACATGGAAGTGCAGGACCTGCCAATAAACAAAGGAGTCAGTCACAGTGCAAAAGCACAGCATTTTGCTTCAGAGCAAACTTGCAGAATCATGGCAGGCCATCTCTTGCTCAGCACCCGTTTCACCTGCAACTGATTCACACTCACACTAGTCCCAGTCATCATCTGCACAGGAACAGTCGAAAACGTGACACCTCTGTGATCCAGACATGCTCTTGTTTCTCACCGTTATTTAATTTGCAGATGTTTTGTAAATACCCAGGCATCTTCTACCCTGATGTATATGCTTCATGGTGCATTCTTAGCAACAAGCCTCTTCCAGCTTCAGCTATCGGACAGTAGATAGTAGAGAGACAGTACTTCACCTAGGACTCTCAGCTGCTTGCCACCATCTCTGACAGCTGTTACCAAATTGGGAAGGTCTCACTTTTCTTGCAGAGCTGTTTGGAAGAACACTTCTTATTTCAGTCAGAAAAAAAGCCAGGTAAGCCACGGGGAACATATTTGACAAGTCTGTGGGATTGGGAGAGGGTGGTAGATTGGGTGTCCTCTCAGGGCTGACACTGTCTCATACCATGCAAGCACTTCAGCACACACCAGTGGCTGGATGTTTTTAACAGTACTTGGACCCTTCTTTCACACCAGACACTGCTGCAGTCCAGCCACGGAAACACAGCAAAATGGTGCTAGTAGGTAAGAGGTCTTAAGTGGATCTACTCACATCTCTTTCCTTAACCACGAGTACTCCCTGATACTCGAAAAGAGCTTATAAAACTCCAGAACAGTTAGGAATAACTAAAGGCAAAACCCAAAATAATATCATAGTAAAAAATAAAAAAGACCTGGAAACAAATCTGTTCCCTGTCCATTACATCCTTGCAGCCAAGCTTGATACAGGCCAACCTTTGGTTGGGTGATATTTTAACGCTTCATCATGAGTTTCCAATAAGTAATCCTTTTTCCTTTCTTCCAAGACAGGCTTTGCTGTTTGTGCCATGATCTCAGTCTCTGGCAGCTTGCTGGCTGAGTCTCCCTGACCAGCCCCCCTGCTCCACAAGCTTCTCACACCAGCCACAGAAAGCTGGTCTTGAGGGAAGAGCAAACTCCTCCTGTCAGAGGCCCCAGTGAGCTGAAAGTGCAGCAGCTGAACAAGGAAAAATGGTAAATATTTTCTCTGCTGCCTGGTCACCTCTTTTTCAAAGGGATGTAACCCACAGTGCAATTGCAGAGCAAACAAGTCCAAAATTCACTATCCATCACACATGCAAACTGCAAAAAGTCATTAATATTATCAGTGAGCAATTATAGGTATTTGTGCATCGGGTTATGGCAGCATGGACAGGATCTAAAATTTGTTTAGAAAGCTTCTATTAGATCACAGTATTTTCATCCAAAAGCCTCAGGTTCTGAATTTTTAAATATATAAACAAATAGGATGATCCTTGCTATTTAGGGAGAAACAGGGACTAGAACACGTAGGTAACATAACAGAGCTAAAGGCATGCTATCATGGTACGAAAAAAAGCAACACATGAGCATACAAATTTACAGGACTGAGAAGGATACAGAGAAACACTTGGTTGTGCATGTGAAGGATCTGATGCGTACAGCCTTTATTCCCGGTAGGGGCAAGAATATGCTACTATATACATTTTAATTAAATTTAATTTTATTAAACAATATATACCTATAAACCCCCTGACAGTTCTCAAAAGTCCACTGAAACTGAAAGGAAATGTTTGAAATTTTTTCTTCACTGAATCATGACTGGATTTGCCATTCATTTTTCCACTTTTCTTTATATTGGTTCAGGGGATCTTAAAGTCCTAGACAATAGTAGTGACCACTGTAAAAAGGTATGTGCTTCATCGAGATGGGATTATTATCTTCAGGCTGGATGAAGCTGCAGTTGTGGTGAGGTCAGGGAAAATGGGCTGTGGCTGGGACATACACCCTATACTACTAAAGCTGGAAGTCTTTCCAATATTTCTATGCTGTAGGAAATGGCTGTCATTAAACTAGTGTGACAGGAATATGTTTTATTTGGAAGAAATTCTAGGATTTAAAAAATTGCCTTCAGCTTCCAGATCTTAAAAATGCCCAAGAATAAAAATTCCATTAGTCAGAAATAGCACCATAAACTTCTTAAAATACTTCTGCTTATTCCTCCTCTTCATAATTAAAAACATACTGCATCTGCAAATCTACCATCCCAGTTTTCATTTTATGGTACAATATAATGAATCAAAATTAAGCATTTCAGAACAAAAAAGAAAGAAATCAGAGAAACGAGAAAGCCATTGTTAGTTCAGTTAGTATTCCAAACAATTAGTTTGAAAAATTCAATTTCTTTGAAAGCAGAAAGCTCCTGGCAGGTCTTTTTAACTCAACAGGATTTTTCTAAAATAAACTACTCTGTTTATTATTTTTTGACTGCTCGACTTAAAGCTCATTACAAACAGATTATATTGCAATTAAAATCAACAACTTTTGCAAAGTATGGATTAAAACCTGCGTCACTGAACTCTGAGGGAGAGAGATTTGCCTTAGACTACTGGATTTATAGGCTTTACTAAGTCTACTCTTGTTTGGGAGGAAGTGGCTTATATTTCCCGCCGTCAGATGCCGAAATGACCTTGGGTAAATTGTGTACAGTTAAAAGATCTATCTTTGCATTGTAGATTGCTAAGCGATATCTTTCACCATCATAATGCAAATTCAATGTCAAGTTGAACATTTCAGGATGTATTCAATCATTTTGCTATGGCTAAAAGTCCTCCACTTGAACAGCACGTCTCTACGTCCAAGATCAGATAGTGACTGTAAGTACAATCAAAACTTTGTAGGTATATTGGCAAACAACACAGACCCATTTTCTGTTGGCTGTACATGTCTAGTTGGGATCTTCTGCTTCCTCAAGCTGATAATGTATGGGACAGCTTGTAATTTATTTTTCTTTTTCTAAAACATATTTCACCCAAAACATGCCAGTTATAGCATAAAATGATGGCATCCTTGAAGAGATCATTTTGTACAGAAGAATTTGTGAATCATCCAGAAGAAAGGTGAGTTCTGCTGAATATATAACACCAACTTTGACAGGAAATCTATGTCTCCTCTAAGAGGCAGAGTATCAAATTAGCAAAGACAGTCCAGTTCTAAAAAACTGCAGCTCAGCAGTTAACTTAAGCAAGTAATGAACTCGGCACAAGTGGCCTAAAGATTTCACCTCCTAGAAACCTCTTTGTCTCTATATCATAACAAGAGTGGTTACCATGCATGACTCTGCTACAGAACTGGCACGGGGCAATGGTGGGGCAGATCCATCTGGCTGTGCTTGACCTGCTCTTGATGTCGAGTCACACAGGGTGGCACTTCAAGACAATGTGTCAGTAGTGCCCATGCACCTCTTGACTTCGATTTTTAAAAGTCAGCAATCAGCAAGGATGGTGGTGGTATAGCTCTGCCTCCACATTCATAGTACAGTTTAAAAAAAAAGTACAAGCTACGGTGAATTTCAACAGATACTTCTGTCAATGTGGCCATTACAAACGAAGGACACTGGCAGCTTAGACAATATTGGTATTCAGCCAGTGTGTATATTACCTCATAGGGCACAGATGGTTTCGTGCTTTCTGCAGCTACAGAAATGACAGCCTTTCTGTTCCAACCTACAGTTTATGAACCAGCTCACTTTCCTTTTAAGTATTAATGAAGTGCTATGCCCATCTAATGAAAATAAATTTTCTCTATCAAGTTAGCTGGAGCCTTGTCAGGCCAATTAATGCAAGATTTTGCAATTCCTACCAACACTGCTTAGTGCTGTTCTAGGAAGTGCTCACTGATGCTCCTGATCTCCGCCTCTCAAGCTTTCTTCTTTTAAAATGGATTATATTTGTTTGAGAGCTTTCTGGTGAGCTGGCAAAAATGAAATTGACAAAAATAATTTTCCACCAAGGGCATAATCCACTTTGATACATTTTGTGTTTTGAAAAAAAAATCAACAAACGTTTCAGAACTGCCACTGGCTCCTAATGGCTTTTTTTGTTTGTCTTTTAAAGAACCAGTTTCAGATATTAGCTTGACACTCCTTGTTCTGAAGTTATTCGCCTTGAAATGTATAATACCATATTATTTAGGTGAACAACAGCATAACACAACCCAAGTATATATGTACATCATACATTAACAGCAGGATACTTTAAGACTGACACAGCAAGGTACCAGGGACAAAATAAGAATTGCAAGATTCCAGAAACAAGAAATAAAAAGAGAACTAAAAGATTAAGTTTTCAGACAGCTTTCAGAAGACAGAATTGATTGTAAGCGGTATAAGCAGTCCCTGCTTTCAGCCATTAACACGAATAAACAAGCACAGCCCAGATGATAGATACTTGGATGAAATGATGAAACATTCCCACTTTTGGTAAGTGTTTCTCTTTAAGACAAAGAAACACTTTTCAAATATTTTCAACAGTTTATATGTGCAAGGGAAACAAGCCCAGGAGATCTTCAAGGGGACTGTGGGCATTCTCAGGGAGCAATGTCCCATCTCGGTACTCCCTGACCTCAAAATCCTGCCTGACACACTGTGGTATAATGCCCTCAGCCTTTCGTGCCCACTAAGTCAAAGATATGTATGCTGCTTCCCCATGCATTTAATCCTCAGTCTTCATTTACCAAAGGAAGGTCTCTTGGCTGCTATGGCTAGAATTGACCTGAACTATTATTCACCCTGTGATGATGGGATCTCTGAGGAAAACTTTTCACACAGTGGTTCGCCCCTGCTACAATAATCCCCAAGTTTTAATTTTCCTCACATCACTAGAGCTTAAGAGCAGTGAGTTATGATGTTTATCAGCTAAGAAATGATCCATTGATTTAGCAGGCTCCAGTCTTCCACCTAGGATACAGCGGCACTTCAGTGTATTTGGAAGGCTGGAACAGTTGGTCAGTTAGAGCACAAGGAAACCTGAATGTGGTGTTGATCACTAATTTATAGTCACCCAAGCTCAGCCCTACCCTACAAGTACTGTAAAGATGATCAAGCACCTTTGCTATGGTCAAGAGGCTTCTGTATTTCAAATAATTCTCCAATTATTTGTGACCCACAGTATGGTATAACTATGGCTGGAGGGCAATTAAGATACCAGCTAGCTCCAGTACCTGTGAGAGTTTAATGATTAGATAGGTAGTATGTTCTGACTTATGTGTACTTCATGTATTTTATGCAGCTCAGCTGCCTCTAAGGACAGAGCTCTAACAGACTTTCCCTTGTAAGCATGTTTTCCTGCTAACCAACGCCTGCCTGAACTTCAGTGTTCACAGACAAGAAAAAGCAGTCATTAAATTCAATTTGTTTATGCAAGATTTTCTTAGATGCTAGAGATTGCCTTCTCCTCCTTCCTCTGAGTTTTTCACTGAATAACTTTTGAATAATCCTTTATGCACTGTTGTACTGAAATATTGAGCTCTGACAAATAGAAGACGTCATGGAAAAAATCAAATTAGAATTTTCTGTCTTTAATGAGCCAAGTCTATGTCTGTTACTCATAGTTCTCCATAGAGAAAGAACTGAATTCTTGGATAAGGTGAGAAGCAATCAGAAGCATCAGCAAAAAGAACACACTTTTTTTGTAGCTGCTGTGTCAGTCTAATTCTGTGCTATAAAAATCATATATTTCTCAGAGCTATCAGTTAGCAAAAGAAACCGAATTGATTATCACTTAATGTCACCGGATTGCTAACATTACCTCTCTATGCCAACATGGAAAAGATCTCCCAATTCCAAAATGCTTACAGAATCCCGACAATTCCTTGTTCACTAATTAGGTAATAGACTCACCCCTCATTCAACTTCACCCCTCCTGCAGGCTTTCCTTACACTGTCTTCTGTCTTCCACATATTTATATAAAAGTCTCCCCCATTTCAATGTTATTGGTAGACTTTTTTGCCTAAAGAGTATGTCTGGCCTAAAACTGTATTACTTTCCAATGGCTCTAACGTCTTTTTTCACAGAACCAAAACCATATACATAAATGTACCCAAATCTGCTTTGGACACAAAGTATAGATTAATGGAGAAGGAGGGATTTTGCTTGTTTGCAGTTCTCCCTTTCCCCCATTTCACTGTCCAGTGTGCAATTAAAGCGTTTTGTGTAATACAGTGCAAATTCACAGGGCCTTCATTGATTTTATATCCTCCTTAACAGGATAGGGCGTTCAAGGAACAGTCTTACAATCTTTCCTCCCAACACGTTTCAGGTTCTGTAAGCTGCCATGCATATTACCACAGAATCATTAATCATTCAAATGTCAGGAAATAGTAAAATGTATAACCGTGCATATACAACATCACCTCTGATCTACTGCACATCTACATATGAAATAGAGAGGTGGTATGACAAACTGAAATACAATAACATGATTACAAACTGCGTGCCAGCTAATGCTAAGCACTCCACCCTTTGCTCTTCTTTTCATTAACAACTCCTACTCTACATTTTTAGACAAAAAGAAATTGGAGAGGAAAAAAAGGCACCCTGGAAAACCTCACCTTAAGTCTTTGAAGCTCTTCAAAGTCAGTGCCTAATGTAAACTCCATAGTCTGGGAATACACGGCTAGACCAGCCTGCCAGGACATCCTGCCCTATGTGGAAGCCTGGAAGAGGGACTTATTGTCACAGCTGAGTGAAGGCTGCACTAAGATATATTGAGAAGTTTTTCTAAAGATCAGAACACAATTGTGATGGCAGCACTGTGTAGGAGACTGCAGTCTACACAGGCTGTCTACAAGGTAATCAGACCCTGTCAATAAACCCAATGCCCTGCGTGACTCATCCCTATTCTCCATCCCTGCAGTCTGGTTTGGAGATACTTCGTATTCCCTGAATTGTCTCACTGCTTGAGCTACTCAGAGGCACAGAGTTAACAAAACTCCAAGATCATGCAGCTCCGTGTCTTTATAAAGGGAGGGAAGGAGAGGAAGGGAGAAGCAGAATGAAGAAAGTGCAGATAATGCTGTTGCCTTACTGTGGGCCCTTCTCAAAGCTATTGATTTTGTGTCGTAGCTTTTTACTGAAATCACAGCATGGACTTTTGGCTGACTGAGATGCATTTTTGTGTACACATACTCCCTGGTGTCTCTATATTATCACATTATCTTCACATGCCAGTTCTCAGCATCTCTGCCACTACTAGAAGCTGGCACATAGGTTTCCTTTATAAAAACGTAAAATAAAGCTGCAACAATTTCCAGTCCAGCTTAAACCAAATCCATTGTTGCTGATTCTTATTCATAGTACCTTATTCCCAGCATCAGAATTCTCCCTCTCCTTGTTTCTCTCTCTTTGAGGGAAAATGGTGTTTGCTGAGAAGCTGTGCTAAAGCTCTAATTAATATGTATTGCACTGAGCAAAAAGCACACCAGCAAACAGGCCTGTTTGGAGCCTATTTTTTAATCATAATACATTCAAGACATGCTCTCTCTGTTGTGTAGGCCCACACAGTCACTCAGGGCTTACTGCCTGCTTCAATTGCTGGCTGTTGCCCAAGTTTTCACTCCCTTCTGTCTTATTCTACACCCATGGAGACAACAAACAAGCTATTTCCACCATCAAGAGAAGCTCCTTGCTGAGTCCAAAGAATGAGCCCTAGTTAGAGAGGAAAATACTGACACAGGTGTGCAAGTGACATCATAATTACAGCCAGAATAGATGGCCTGCAAATTGCACGGCATTTGTAATTAACAGTACTCTATAATGAAGACCACTCTGCGTGTGATTACAACCTAATAATGCTTCATAGCGACATTAACAGAGCTTTATTTCACTGACAAAATGTAGATCAAATACTCACAGAAGTAATCTACCCTACAGTGTAAGATCCCTGAGTCACAGATGAAATTGTGGGTTATTTAAATACCAGTCAAATTAAATTTGTTCTTAAATACTTGTTTTTCCCAGAATTTTAGCCAGGCTAGTAGTAGCTGCAACACAGAAATCTTTCTGTTGGTTTAAAATCAGTACAAGCAGCATTTGATCTATGTAATAATATAATAGTGGTAACAAATTAATATCTACTCACTGAAGGTAAATTTCTAATCCTGTCTTTTTTTTTAACATTGAGTCAGTTTTGAGTAAAGGAAATCAAGGTATACTAATTTTTCATAGTCCATTGAGATAAATTTTAAATTTACTTCTTAACTGATTCACTGTCAAAATTACTACTGTTTAGCAACAAACAACCTAATGTCCAATGAGTGCAAAACCATGATGTGCAGTAGGGGTGTTACCTGCCTCTCTCTGAATACACATATACCAACTTTCTTTTCCATCACCTGACATGCCAGGAGATATGTTACTTTTACAAAGAATGAGCTAGTTCAACCTTACCCTCCACTTACCCCCTTGGACTCCCTTTTTTTCTGCTTGTTGCTCCATTTGAGGGTTCCTTGGAAGCCATGTCTCGTGTAGTCTGCATCAGCTGCTCTCATTCTGACCCTGGAACAGGTGAAAAACAGGTGAAGTCAGCAGGAGTAAATTGGTCATTTTTACCTAGCACCACACTATTAAGCACACCATGCACCTGCAGAATTTCCTAGATTTCTAGATTCCACGATATTCAGTATATCTCCTTGTTCACATATCACCAATTCTCTCTCCACAAAATTCAGTGTATCAGTATTGATCGGTTTGCTCCCAGTTTTGACCAGCTGAGTCCTGTTAGCACATGGTGGCTGAAGGGACCCTTCAGCTGGGCCCTGATGACACCCCCTGTGGCTGCACCATATGATGGCCGTTTTCCGTAATTGCTTTACAGGAGCCTGATGGTTGAATTCTGCTCTGTGCTCAGCTTCCAGGCCTTTGGTTTGTACCCTGGTTTCTGATCTCATATACTGATTCTGAGACTGTATCTTGTTTCCAGCTCCGTGCTATCCACTGCTATGTACCATTTGTCCTGGATCACTTGTAAACTGGAAGGTTATCCTATCCATTTATTCACATTTATGATTTCAGGCAGGTCCAACTTTTCTTTTTTTTTTTTTTTTTTCCACTAATATTGCAGCTGGCTCTGTCACTTTAGTTGCTCTTTCGCACTGTGCTTAATAGGAATAAGACAAAAAGCTTTCCATTTACACTAGTCCCTATTTTCCAACTGAAAAATTAAATGTCAGGAAATTGAGCCTTGACAATACAAGCAATATAATCTTTCAATTAAAGAGATTAATTCACAAGAATCTTGCAGAAGTAATGCCATATGTGTGCAAAAGACAAATTACTAAGTTTTTGTTATTTGAGATTGTTTTTTTCACTTAAAACAAATACACTTTTTTCTTATTCAATTAAATAATTCAAATAAATAAAAGCAGCAAATCTTGCAGTTGATAAGGAAATTGGAGCAGTTTCTTTAAAAGTACAGAACACCTTTACCACTAACACTACCAACTTAGAACTTTTAATTGTCTCATCACTTATTTCCTTCATAGTGCCATACAATGGCCAGCATCCTGATTAACATAATAAAAAAAAGAAATATATTTCTGAAAACAATGCTCTCCTCTTTCTTTACAAAGTGGAGGCGTTTAATTTCAAATGATCCACTGTGCCCAGGTCTTGGCAATTTGCATCCTCTAATGTTCTTGCAGCTTCCTAAACACCTTCCTTTCATTCTGCCTACCGTACCCCTCTTTAGTTTCAGCTGAATATTAAAACACTGGCAAGAATTTTGTTAGTACACTGACAGAGGAGTAAATATCTCCACCTTCCCAGCAGTGCAGCAGCCACAAAGCAAAGTTCTCCTGTTAACAGTGAACATGAACAGATGGGGCTAACAGCTCTCTATACTCAAAAGAGCTCAGTCAGTGTTGTTGAGTACAGGTTTTGTCCTTGTTTGCAGGGCTTCTAAAGTAAGTATCAGAGAGGATTCCTTATTCCTGAAGACAGAAAGGTTCTTCAGCAATTTGCTCCTCTCCCTAACTCATCTTGGACTCATTCTTAAGGGACTTGTGCAGCCTATTACATTGTATCATCTATGGCAGAAAGGACAGGAGGCAGCGTTGCAGCAGCCAGTGCAAGTTTTATCCCAGAGTTCACAAGTCAACTTTGCAGAAAGTATAAAGCACCTTACGACCCTGCTGGTGTCTGAGAGTCACTGTTAACATCAGTTTTTACACTTTTTAATACATCCAGGGTTAATACAATTGAAAAAATTTCAGTGTAGAGATGTTAGAGATTTGCTCGTTTCCAATTCAAATGTTATTCTGATGAGGTCAGGGCCTAATTGTACAAGGACACTGCCACCTGCAGAATAACGATAAAAACATGGCCTGATTTCTTAAGAAAGAATAATAACAATGATCAGCATTTCTATCACACTTAGGCACACTTAGTGTCAAAATATCCTTTTTTTTTTTTTTTACAATTTACAGATCACCTGGCTAGGCTCTGCCCCACAATGGTTATTCAACAACCTTGAGGTCTGCAGCACAACCGCGTTATTATTACACACCAGCCCTTCATCCTCCTTCAAAGGCAGCTACCGCCAAGACTGGCAAGAGCCAAGCAAGTAAGACTAAGTGAGCAGCAAGCAATATTGTTGCATTTACGAAGCAAGCAAACCCAACAGCTTCTGAAAGCTCCTGGGGCTGTCTAGAATTCTCCATGCCTCCCACAGGAGCGACTTCCCATCCCTTTGGCCTTACAGGAATACTTCGCTGGAGCATGAGAAGCCTGCTAGGCCTGGAGAATGCCCCAGTCATAATCAGCTTTGCACAGCTCATTGTGTGAAAAAAAAAACCAAAACACAACAGGGATGGAGGAAAACTATGCTTGGCTTATCTATGCCGATTTTGGTGGTGGTGGTCTGACAATTCATGCCAACTTAAATATTGGCAAAAAAAATAGTTTTAAATGATAGCACAAAGTTAAAAGGAAAATGTGGTGTCTGGCCACAGCGAGGGATTAGTTTTGTCAGCACAAAGCCTCCTATTGCTGACTTAATGACTTGGCAAAAGCACTGTAAATAAAGGCAACACTGAATCTGCCAATTCCCAGCTTGTCAAGCTCCTCAACAACCAACAAACCACAAAAGTAATTACAGACAGTTAAAATGCAAGGAGCGTTAGACCATTTTCTAAAAGACACAATTACTGCATCCCCAGAGGCTGGGTTTAAGTCTACACCCTGAATTAATTTCCATTCATTTCCATCTGAAATTTGTTTGGCTTTCCCAAGATATAAGTCTGAGGTGTTTCCTATTTATCTGAGACTTCATCATGAAGGAACTTGCAGTAGGTATTTCAGTGACATGTTTAAGTCCCTCATTCCTGTGACATTTAGCAATAGCCTGCTTTCTGTTAGACAGCCTTCTAACCAACCCAAAATAAAGACCTTGTTTACAGCATCTTAATTTACAGTTTTCAGTATCAATGGGTTTTGCTTTGTCTCCAGAAATTCACTGTTCACTTGCAGGGCCATGTTGAAAATCCTGTGAATCTGTGGTCTGCAAGGCCTAAAGATCTAATCTTGTTTCCTGGATAAAAATCTTACAAGTTTCATGAAGTGTCCACAAGTGCTTGCGTTCCTCAGAACTTTTATTGATTTCTGAATACAAATACAGACAGGCACGCAGCATGGAGT
This sequence comes from Nycticryphes semicollaris, assembly GCA_013400055.1. NCBI lineage: Eukaryota > Metazoa > Chordata > Aves > Charadriiformes > Rostratulidae > Nycticryphes > Nycticryphes semicollaris. The sequence goes on from VXBJ01005989.1 coordinate 166,294, forward strand.
GTGAATCCAGCTACAGATATCTTTTAAGAAAAACAGAAGGAAATGGATGAGAAGTCAGCACTGTCACATTGCTCATGCAGTGGAAAGCACTGAGTTTACGAGTGTGCTTTTGTTCTCAGGAATTTTACACCACAGGACAGGGAATGGGCTGAGACTATAATAACCCAAAAATTATTAAAAATTATAGAATGTAAATAATTATCCATTTAACCGCTGGCTGGAAAGCCTGCAAAGGGAAGCTTGCTCCTGCCTGGATTTGCAAGCAGAAACACCTCTGTGTCCAGGTCCTCTCTGCCCCGGTGCAGCCACTCACAGCTGCTGTGCTTTGCCTGCGCTGCCCAACACCCCAAAAGCTGCTGACTGAGGGGCATTCACACCATTTAACTGTAGATATTCCAGTTTGACACCTGATCTACGTATATAGTTACAGAAGAGAGGCAGGTTCCTAAAATGGATTCTCTGAATCACCCCCCAAGATGCTTCATTTTCCTTCAGGGAGACCAGGTACTTGGGAACTATTCTAACAACATCCTTTATTGCTTCACTTGTCTAGCTCCTAGGTAGAATATATACCATTCTTCCACAGTGGATAATTTATTCAGAGGCATTTTCCAAGTCAGAGGAGCTTCTCTCAGCCTCAGCTGAGCTTCTTGGTAAATTTGTCCTATGCAGTACAGCAAATAGAGGAGGACAAAGCTGAGGAGTGTTTAGCTGCAACAGCAAAGCACGCTCGGGCTACACAAACTCCTCAGCCTCACTTGTACAAAAGAGTGTAAATTTAGGGAGCAAGAATGACTTTTCTAAATCTGGGAACAGATGGTTCTTATGCATACTGTAGTTTCATCTATGATTTTGCCAAGGCCACAAAGGAGCCCAGGCAGATGCTGATTGGAGAAGTCCAGACCAGGTCTGCCATTCATTACCATGAACAGGGCTGAACAGGGTAGCAACCACAGCCACGCTGTTTTCACCTCTGTACACAGGGAATGCACACAGAATGCAGATGTTTTTATACTGGCTGTAGAAATAACAAGGTAATTCTCAAGAATCACTAGTAATCACACCACCAGCGTTACACACCTTCACAATGAAAACTGTTTTGGGCTCAGGAAAGAACAAGGATTATGACCCCAGTCAGCAATGTTATGATAATTTCCTGTTTCCTACTCCAATACACAAAAGTAACTGAAGTATCTATAAAACCTGTCCTTTCCAGACATTCTCAAGGCACAACCAGAAATAAAAAAATTCTAGTTGCTATTTAAGTCTTCGAGGTTAAATCCTGCTGGTGTATATCCACATATTTCACTAAAAAGCTCCATTAAAACTAACTATATTTATGACAAATGATTATACAACACTGCTTCTTTCCCTTATGCATACTTACCACATCAAGCACCTTTTAGAGAAACTTGTGTTTTGCATAACAGTTATAAAGGACATGGAAAA
>VXBJ01005989.1:167781-231102 GCA_013400055.1 Nycticryphes semicollaris
CTTCATTATTCACAGAAGCTTACATAAATTACCAGGCTTGTCTTTCAGTGTTATTTTCTGCTAAGAGTATATAAGGTAATATGACATTTTATAGCAGCTACTCTTAAGATGCCTCCAAACTACAGCAGGGTTACAGAATTTGAAATCTGCTGAGGCAGATTAAACATTTTCTTAGATAGACCTGAAAAATACAGGGTATGCCCATGCATTCCCTAGAAATTCTTGTTCAGTGGGTTTTAACTGGGTTTTTTTGGTTTTTTTTTTTTTAAAATCTCTGCTGATTTACAGACCCTTAAGAATTTCCCTTTGGATCGCCCACTGTCAGCATACTAGTAATATCCTTGCCTTTTTTAATTACCTTTCTCAGATCTCTTAGAAGCAGCTAATAGACCTCCAGGGATCCATAGAGCATAATCTGAAAATGATGAGTTAATAACCTTGTAAGTACAGACCCTGAAGTGATTGACCTTCAAAGAAGGACAGAGTTTAATAACATTGGACACATTATATACTAGTTGCCTATTCTTCTATTTTGCGTAACAGAAATAACAACCACAATCTCCATAATCCTTTGAAACTACATTAATTTAAACTGTCATAGAAATTGGGAGATTGGGGAAGTCAGGGTCAGCAGAAGAGTGAATCCCAGGCTCAGTAATTACACGCAGCTACAATATGCAAAATATACCTGATGGTAACGTTTATTTTTATATGCCTTCCTTCATGAGGAGGGTTACAAAGTGCTTCATGCAGAGCCAATCATTTATAGTTCAAGCAACTGGGGAAGGCACTGAATGAAGCCTCATTTCAAAAGGAAAGTGATATAGATTTTAGTACTGGAAGTTTTAATGATAATGCACACCAGAGAGAAATAGCACTTAGAAAAATGTACTAATGATACTGTCTTTTCAATAGAGACATCAGAGCAATAATTTCCAGGGCACTTTTGATCCTGGATTCTGGAGGTGAAATTTTCTGTTCAGGAGCTGATGTGTAAGTTTTTATGAGGTTCTCATTAAGCCTTAGCTTGAAACTTCGAACAGTGCACATGCCTTTGCTAGACACTATATAGAGGTAAATTTAAGGCAGATAAAATTTGTTCAAAAACAACAAAAAAAACCCTACAAAACCAACTCATTCACCCAGTTTCATTTGAACTCTCTTTTGATGATTCACAACTTCTCTCAAACCCAAACGTTCACTCACCTGGAAAGTCACATGAAGTATCTTGCAGACATGCACAACTGGTTTGTAAAATCAAGTCTGGGCAACACACTTGGCCAACAGGCAAAATCCAGGGTAACTCTCTATGTGTTGGGGCACTGACCTGTGAGAAAGACAAGAAAAAAAAAAAAAAAAGAATTGAAGACCACTTCTTAAGAGTGTTCAGGAATTCGTGTGTTAATCCTCAACACCAGGTGCCCAATTCACAACATAATGGCCAGGTTCTGACTTTAGTACCTCAGCAAGCAGGAAAAACAGTATTTGAGCTTTTTTAAGTCTTAGTCCTGCTAGACGAGGCTGGAACCTTTGAAAAACCTGGTCCTTGATGACTACACAAACTGTGTGATGTTTGCTATAATCTGCAGCTGAACTGTGTGTTTAAATTATACACAGAACAAACTCAAATGCCATCCATGCTTCAAAGGGTTTTCAAGAAGGTATTTAAAGATTCCTGTGAACAACTTGAAAAGTGAAAAAATCTAGACTTGTTTCAAAAGCTCTTTGACTCAGGCACCAGCTCTATCTCTACATTAAGTTTTCATATGTCCATACACACAGAAAGAGAGCAGATGGCCACTGCAGGCAGACAGTTTCCAGTAGAGGTGCCTCAGTCTCACAGTCATAGGGTTATCTGAGCAGCATGTGCCATTCCTTGTTTTACAGAAACATCCTAAGCCCAAAGATCAAGGCTGTTTAGCTACTTCACATAAAAAACATGAGAAAGAAAAACAGACAATACAGCAGTTCACTGAATGATGGTGTTACTTGGCAAAAGTCATCTGTCGACCTGCCACTGTGATGTCTGCTGAAGAGCAGCACAAAAACTGTATGTCAGCTGCTGGATCTAAATGGCAGAAGCAGGAAGTTTGGATTTATTTCTCCATGAAATAAACCCAAAGTATTTAAACTTTTAGCATGTACCTTCAAACTGTTTACTGGCCCCTTCCCCTCACAGATTAGACTGTGTGACAGCAATCCTGTAGTTTGTGATATGTGTCATCACCAAGAGGCAACAACTACCAAGGGCTCTCCCTCTATAAACCAGCCCAGTGGCTTCCCTCTTCATCTACAGTTATACAGTTTGCTCTGGCTAAAGCTGCATTAATGCAGATGGTAAGAGATGAAGCTTCATAGTAACTTTCAGCATTCACATCTGTGCTACTGCACCAGGGGTAGGTAAACAGGGGAATAACCTCTAAAAGCTGCCAGTCTAGACAAAGCTATAATGAAGGGACACTCACTGTACATGTTTCATTATGCAAGAGGTAGTTGATCATGGGTTGGCTGTCATCCCTATCATGGTGATAGACAGGAACACAGGGGACCTCAGCTATAATCTGTTTTCCCTTGCACTGGAGAATACCAAGCAGAGTAAATAAATACGAACCATCCTCTGCTCAGGGGTATCTGCCATCTACCACAAGTTCATAGCAATAATGTTTTTCAAAGACATGCATGATTTTTATATTTACCTTTTTTTTTTTCCTGTCCATCAAGCTGCATTTCTATTAAGCTTAAAGAATAAGGAAAGTGAAAAAGGGATAGTAGAAGAAGGGAAAGTGACACTTGAGGGCTGAGCCATTTTTCCCCTAAATGACAGTCTCCATTCAGAATCCTGAGCATCTCTGTGAATACAACATACAAGCAGCATGGACATGCCATTTTGTGGGTGGCACACAAAAGTATATAAAAAGCTTCAGCTCCATAAACGGAGATTGATATTTAAAAAAAAGGGGAAAAAAAAAGTACTTCCAATGGCTTATCTGGCTATTTAGACACCTGCAAAAGTCTTTCTGTAAAAACCTGAACATCATTTGTTCTGTGCTGCATATCATGTTAGAGAGCTTCTACAGCTAAAATCAACACTTTCTGCCTTTCAAATGTTTTCTATTGGCTGAATTTTGACTTCCCAAGCATCACTTCTCTTTGGAAGTTTAACTTGGTATAAGATAGACGGAAATAGTGCAGAATGCTTCAAGCTGCCTGGCTCTGAAGTAACAGAAAGAACTAAATCTTGGAGGTGGGAAAGGAGGGAAAAAGAAATGCTTTGTTGTAACACATTCCTTCTTGTTCAAAAGACTGTGCGACAGCTCAAAGTTTTGACAACACAGCTGCTTTTATATCTACTTGTGATGAGAGTTCCCATCAGCTCAAACCTGGCATTATGCCTGACTGGTAATTCACTACTTATTATAATGTAGAAGCACTTTTTAAGTCATAGCAGTTCCTCTTTAATGTTGTCTTTCCCCTCTACCCTGATCATATCAACTAGCTTACGTGCCTAAGTGGAGATGTGCACACCATGGAGGTGCTGGGCTGCATCCCCTGGCTGGTGAAAAAAACCTGCATGCTTATTCCAAATAGGGACATGAGATTGGTGCTCTAAATTGTAATGTGAAGCAGCTTCCCTCCCCATCCACTACAAAGATACAATATACGTAAAATGAATAATGAAGGAACAAAAGCATAAAGCAGGGCCCCATTCTAGAATTAAAGCGTTCATTTTAACTCAACAAGCTTGATCTTCCCTGTTTACAGGCTGAACTATCTCCTTTAACACAGAAATAATACAGGGAGAACAGTGTCACTGCTTTCTTCATAGTAAGCAGACAGGTGCATGCTGATTCTTGGAGGAAAAAATGAGTCTCCTAATACAGTTTGGATTCTATTAGTTATGGAAAAATTGAGATGAGAAAGCCTCAAGGGTATAATTATCAGGAGACACAGGGCTGATTACTATAAAGTGCTGAGCATCTGCAGTTCCAGATGAAGTCATTGGGTGTTACATGTGCTTTATAATATGCCCCAGAATGTCCTTTCAAAAATAATGGATTTAAAAAGATAGATTTTCTTACAGCTACACATCAAAGTTTCCTTTACTGATTTTTTTTTAAATATACATTTTAAAAATATGCAATTCATAATTACAGCCATTTGAACCTCTAAGAGTGCACAGAACAACAAGAGTAAAATTACTTATAATCCATATATAGAATGCAGAAATCATATAGCCCTCCATGAACATGCAGTACTGCATATTCATACAAAGCAACAATATTACGGAAACATGTCTTGAATGAAGATCAATTCTCTTAACAAACATACAGAAAAGAAAATTAGGGCTAATTAAAAGATCAATCAAACAAAACTCAAACACTTCCAGGTATTTATCAAGTTAGAGGTCAGGAAAAAAGCACTTTTACGCCACTGGGGTTTTCCTGTGTGTCTAAGGGATAAGAACACTCTGCAATTTAGCAGGACCAGGGCTACATTCTGACAGTGGGGATTGCGCAGTACTAGCTGCAGCAACCAGTGTGCTTGGAAGCCTGTACTATTATCCTATAGTGAAAATAAAATTACTGCAGCGTAAAGGAACAAGATAAATCCTTGGTGATCGAGAGCATTCTTGAAAAACCTTTGCATCTGTGCCAAGGGAACATCTCTGCTGGTATCATCCACACAAGAGCCCAGAGTAAAAAGGATGAAAGGCAAAAGGCAGAAGTCCTAGCAGAAAGTCCATCAACGATACTTTAAGTGACTCAAACTGTGAAACAAGAAATTTATAAATTATAACAACATCAAAGACTGCACTCATATAGGTGACAGGTTGCTAGATTAATACTTATTTTATGTTGGGGACCTCATTACCTACAGAAATGTTTATGTGCTCTCTAGCAAGAAAATGCACTATACTTAAAATTATTGTTATTGCCATTCCTACTGATGGGGAAAAATACGGAAGTATGCAAATCTGCTAAAGTCACAATGCAACACTTTAATGTGTCCAACAGCTAATGCTAATCTATAATTGAACACTATGTAGGTACCTGGAAAATCCATTAATTTATACAGATTGTTCCTTTAGGATTAGAGCTTCAGGTTACTTTACATAATAGAAGGTATTCAAGTTCTAGGACACTGTTAAAAAAACCATGGATTTTCAGAAATACTAGGTATTTCAAGAAAAACATATGACAACTAGAATGCTTGATAACTTCATAAACCATACACTCATTGAAGATGTTCACTACAGAAAATGTCTGCAAAGACCTAAAAGGACTTGATTGATTTCCAAAACCAGTCAATACTTGTTCGAAACTTTGATCCCAAGGTTTAACTCTAGCCATTTCTTTTCTTTACACAGATGGCCCTTCTGTTCAACCATGAAACAAATTTGGCAAGGAGGTCAAATATATTAGAACTCAGTATGTATTTTAACATGTTATTTGCTAACTGTCTTTACTTACCAAAAATTAAGTTGTAGGGTAATAAAATTGAGACAAAACCAAGAAAATCACAATTGGAAACAAAAGAAGGAGATCTTGTATCTCCACTAGAGAAGTAGTACTTTTCCTTCCTCTGAGTTGAAATGCTTTGCTGTTAAGATCTACAACCCCCATCCACTTTTGAAACAAAAGTCCCAGCATTCCCTGATGATTAGCGAAATGTCAGAACAGGTGCAGTGGTATGCCCAAATGACAAGGGATAGGGAACCATTGATACAATTTGGAGCAGAAGGAAATCCTCTGCAGCTCAGTAGCAGTTCTTAAATTTATTAAAAAACATGTTTCTTTGCAATACTACTCTGTAAGCCAATTGCTATCTTTCCCAAAGACTCTTAATTTCACAACTACTAGTTTCCTCCACTGGCACCAGTTGTTCATATGAATTTTCACGTATACAGTATTCTGGTTTGCATTTCTCTATTTTGTAAGAAGCTGGAGATTAAAGTCTTCTGAAATCTTTTCACTGCCAGAAGAGACTAACTGATGAGAGCAAGCTTGGCAAGATACCAGAGGAGAAAAACTTTGTTTGAGGATGCAGAGAACCACGTGCATGTGTTACAGCAACCCAAACCAGATTTTATTAAAGGCAACATACAGATTAATTGCTGTACAAGCTGAGAAGAGAAAGTGGTCCAGCCTGTGTACGCATATGGCAGTTGAGAAGAGTCTTCCCTAGTACATGAACCACTCTTCATTATGAATTGTGGGTTGCTTGTTAGGATAGATGGTTCAGGCTCATTAAGATAAGCACATTAAGTGGCCGACCCTACCTAGAGATTATATAAATAACTATCCTAAGGAATATGTTTACTGTCATTGAAAAGAACTAGAGCAACTGAATTTATGATGCTTCTCTTGGATTGAAACTTCAAGAAAATTTCACAAAACCAGTTTCTGACTGTAAGCAAAAAGATGATACCAGATCACTTCCTGCCTCTCAGATCTGCTTAGAGCCTGGGGAAGAGGACTGGTAAGCAGGCAGAGTTTATTTCCCTTGTTAGCAGAAATGGTAAATAAGGCAAGTTGGAAAGGCTATATGCCTTCAAAAAGAATCATGTTTAGAATGCCTTGAGTACAGGTTCCATGAGAGCACTCAGAATTGGCTCTCCAAGCTAAATGAAACTGTAACAATTAGTCTAATCTGAAAACTAAAAATTATGTGCTTAGCAGAAAAAAATTAAATTACCACACACTTTGCTGGACAAAGCTGAAATGTATCAGGAAATCTCTTACCTTCTTTAAAATTCTTAAGCATTTAAAGATTTTAAAAATTAACTGATTATCCCATGCTTTACCCGAAGGAGATATACCATTTCATGAGACCTATGCATATTCCTGTATACATCTAACTAGTAGGAGTTCTCTAGAAAATAATATTTTAATAGTTTGGAATGCTAGTGTGTATCTGTTTCTTGCTCCTCTTTTCCTTTGCAGTGTTTTCAAGAACAGACTATACCTGAATTCAATTTCCTACTTCCACTGGTCTCCTTGGTACTCAGAGAGCCAAAGTCACCAGTGAAATCTTGGCAGAGGCCAAGCTTCAAGGTGGCAGAATTCATCAGTAATGCAACCCATTAGAATTGCAGATAAACTGCTTAACAGCTGGATACACTTATGCAAGTTGTATATGAGAACTGTTTGTCATTGATTATTCTTTGCCAACCAGTTAAGTCCTCTGGAACAAAACACAGACTTTCAAAAAGCTACTATTGCTCCATTCAGCAACATACCACCAGTGAGTGAGAGTGGCTGCCACTTTTACAGGCATTCTTCCTTACCCTGAAAGTGAAAGGAATACAGATTATTAGTATGGAGAACTGTTGCTATTTATTTTTATTTAATTTCTTGACTTCACAAAAGCATTAATTCATTTAATTTTCTAAGTCAAAACCACTGATGAAAGGGTATCACCATTTTAAAGTACTGCCTGCCACCCTCCAAAGGCAATGCTCCACATTAAAAGATGATTAGACTCTCAAAGGTGACCTTGTGAAATAGCAGTAATGTGTTTACTTTCTCTGCCTTCCAAATCAACCTTGCTCAATTTAGAAGTAAAGAAAAGATGGTTTTCCTAATTGCCAGACGCGAGAACTCAAACAGTTTTCTGAGACTCCAACTGAGTCTTTCAGGCCTGTGCATCAGCAACAACAATAAAGACAGGGAAACCGTTAATGATTGTCAATGAAGACAGCAAACAGTTAATGATTCCAGGAGCTACCTGCAAGCAGAACAGACTCCAGATCACTCATCCATAGCTGTGCTGAATCTGCAAGGCTGACAAAAAGCAGTAAAAGTTTATTTTTGTCACCAAAACGATCAGGCATAATTCACAACACACGGATACTTCAGAGCTACTCTGCAAAAAAGTGACTTATCCGCAGCTTAATTTCAGACTGCAATAAACCAAAGGTGTTCTCTGCCGTTTCCCTGAAATGGCACCCATTATAGGAGATATATGTTAGCATGGGCAGCAGCTCAAGAAACCTGCGGATATGACTCTGAATGGTTTTATTTTAATGGAGTTCAACACGATCCCTAACAGTTGGCTTCAGTAACGGTCAATGTAATTGGCTCCCTAGACTTGTGAAAATCTCCAATTCCCCCCCAGAGCAAAAGGCTAACCTGCATTTCCAGCAGGCTCAGAAAAGATTACCAAGAATCTGCATTCTTCCACCTGAGAAAACAGAGCTAGAGGAACATGGCTCTGAGACACTAGTTAATCTCCTACTGAGACAGGAGCAGAAGTAGTAGTTGTCAAAACCTGCTTTTCAGCCATCATGCTTTGGCCATCAGAAGACTGACCCGAAGAGAGCTTGGCTGAAACTGCAAAGTTGAAAGTGCAGCATTGATTGGATTTCACGCCCAAACACTGCTAGCAGTCCCCAGGGACTCAGCACTTGCTGGACCATGGTATCTGCCATTGTCCAGAATAAAACGTCTCTAAATTACAGCCATTTTCCATCTACACATAAGTCACAGGAGTATTTTTTCTGTGACATCACTTATCTACTGTTGTCCCATGCTGCTCCTAGCAGTAGGAGACAAGCCTCCCTTCACAGGTGAGAGACAGCCACTGAAGAGTGTGCTGCTGAGTGGAAATTAAAACTATAGTAGCCATTAAGCTGGGAAAAATACATTCATTTTAAGAGATAAATATGACAATGCTTATTCCACCTTTTTCTACTTAACACTCATTTAGTTACTCCTAACCAGATGCATGTTTCTCACTCATATGCATACTCTCCCACATTCAAATACAACACCAGTCTGATTCCAAACTGTTGCTTGTATCAGCGGGTTGTGGTGTATTTTAAGACTGGTCATTTTTAACCAAGCTTGCTCAAGCAGGAATACATTCTTGTAGTTTAGGTCAAATTGGACAATGACAGCGACAGATACTCTCCTCCGACCTCTCAATTCCAGGAAGAAAGGGGGAGAGACAGAGATTTGTGAGTTTAGAAGGAACTAAACTAATGAAATATTAATAATAAAATAAAAAGGAAATAATGACAATAGATACAATATATACAAAACCACACCAAGCTCCCATGGTGATGTCACCAGCAAGCACTGGGGAAATCCCAGACTGGACTCATTGACAGATGGGAATGGGATTCCAGTTCTGGAATCAGGAATACACGGATCAGGATAAAAGGCAGATGAACAGACAGGGTCCTCTTTGGATGCTTGCCATTGGAGAAAAAAAGCTGATGCTTTGATCCCTCAGCTTTTATACTGAGCATGGGGCAGATGGAATGGAATACTCCTGTTGGCCAATTTTGGGTCACCTGTCCCATCTGCTCCTCCCCACAGGTGGGACCCCTCTATGCTTTTCTGTTTATGACCCTCCTGCGGGGCAAATAAAATTAGCTGACCTTGCTTGTTACAGCAATAAGTATAAGCAAGAGCCTCTTTGCACACCTTTCCTTGGCATGAAGTACAAACATTGGACTCATCACTCTGAGAACGAACAACTTTCTGCACAATATACTGTTAATTACAGAGAGTTATAAGAGACCTAGCTAAGAAGTGAAATTACTGAACTGAAAGTTGGTTCTGTTTCACCTCAAACCAGGACAACTCTACATTTCCATGTGCTGTATAGGTGGAAAAAATAATTTCCAACAAAAGAAATTTATTCTTTTGCTTCTGTTACTGAAATGAAAGGTCACATGGAATGCACTGTGTGGAGCAAAATAAGGTACATCGGTTTTATTTTTTCATTTTGGTAACTATAACAAAATTTATATTCACATCCCACCCTCCCAACCCCATTTGGTTTGTTTGTTGTTTGCTTTTTTTTAATGTAACTAAAAATCTGCTCAATTTTAGAGAATGCTACCAAAATGATCTAACTATAACACCACTGATTACTTTCATGTGGCATCCCCTTAAGCCCAGGTGCAAGTCACAAGCAGACCTGCACATTCATTTTCTCTTTATTTTCCGACAAGCAGGCCTATCTGCCTAACTTTATTCACCATCCTCAGGAGGTATTCCTGCTGCCTCAGTTTTAGGACGCTATGGGGTAGCCTCTGTGAAGAAATTCATTTCCATACAGATGAAGGAAAGAAAGTTCTCCTGGAGGGTAGTTCAGAGCAGGACCTGTAACTACACCTTCAGAGTACTGCTTGTGATAAAGCTCTTTCCCCCCACTGAGTAATCAGGGAGAGTAGAAAGGCTAACTTCTTAAATAACGTCCCTTAAATTAGGCAGTTTCAGTATCTTCCTACATCTGAAATAGAACATTTTGGGTTTTGAAGCCTTTCCTGATTTTATCCTTGAATTCAATCAAAACCAATCTATTTGCATAAAAAGCGGATTTGAAAATAACCAGCTAGAAGCGCTAAATTGCCAGCCCTAAAGGTGAAGTATTTTTTTATGAGCTGTACAAAGTTCTCATATGTAGAAGCAGTGGAAAACTGTCAGTATAGTCACACTTTCAGTACATTTCATACATGCCTGGCTTGTAAGGATAACCTAATGTGATAGGAGGGAAGGATTAATTTCAATACTCTCTGAAATTGTACCATCCCTTCTTAAAATGATAAGATGGGTGTAAGTGTATATCAGCATGGACTCTCCTTTATTTATTAGGAACCAGAAAAAAAAATAAAAATTATTAATTTCCTATAGAATTTTAACTGGTAATTATCTGCACAGAGACCACAAGGTATGTAACATAACTTTTGATTGGTACCACCCTGAAATGTATCAGAAAAACAGGGAGCTTAAGGTATAAACCTTTTGTTACTCATGGTTGGGTTTGCGGTTATCAGAGGGAAGAATAAATACATAACTTGGTGGGGAAATATAACAGCCATTCTGTAAGTAACAATAGCTCATGTGCAGTTTTGGGCTTGAGAATATACTACTCAAGCAGCAAAAGCAATTACACACTTAACTTTAAGTAATCCCACTGGAAGCTACTATATCTGAAAAGCAAGCAGTAATCATGAAGCAAAACATTATTCCTCATTCTGAAAGAATATTTCTATAACAGAATGTACTAAATGAGGCAAAGGAAGAATTTCATTGTGAACTTCTCACTGTTTAATTTATTTGCCTAATTTTAATTTTTGAATCATTAGTTTAAGTGACATGTGTGCATGTATCTGTGTGAAAGAGGACAAAAAAAATGTCCTGCTTTGGTCCCCGAACCCATTTGCTTATGTGTTGAAAACCCCAAAGTTTCTGGAAAGTAAAGCATGTATTACAAGAGATATCTAAATACCAACAAAATTAGTAGTAAGAAAAAATTCTAATTCTTGGTCATCTTAAAGTCCATTCACTGACACCCCTGGCTTTTCCTCATATATCAGCTCCGCTGAGAAACTGTTGTTTTGTTGCACATTATCCTGTTCAGCTGTGGTTTGGTACAACCACTGCCTTCTCTCATAGCATGGCCACGATACACACCAAGCACCTCTTTTGCTTTTCAGTGATAGAATTACTGGATGAAGAACTGGGAAGGCTGTGTGTGGACATCTTATTTAAATAACAGATAAGGGAAGCTCCTCATGATGGATGAGGTGCTCAGTGGACTAGCTTCCCTAATAACTCACTAAACCCAAAGAGCTCATTATTTTATTCCTCACAGAGCTCAGAAAACTGTGCATAATTCTGTCTTCCAGGTGCGTTGAGAATGAACCACTGGGGGGTTGATAGAGGGTGGTAAGTTGATGTTTCTTTAATAGGAGTTTTCTGATGTTAGCAAGTGTAAATAATACCTGGGATTACAGAAATGTTTCTAGTCTGGGTTATACGAGATGGTTACAGTCAGAATTTTTTATGCACTGAGCAGGTCATTCCTAGGCAGTAAGGTTTGGTGAGAATTGAGAGAATCAAAGATCATTCTTTTGTTGCTACTTAGACACATCTGAGGTCAGGCCTATAGCACAATGTCCACTTCAATGGTATAGTAACCACATCTATGTTCTTGCAAAACGCATACCTTCTACTCAGCATCACAAGACTCCTCCCTGGTGCAGCTGGGCAGCCATTATTGCTGTCTGTACCCTGGTCACAGAAGTGACCAGGGTCAGCACCACCAGCAGTCTGAAGCAAAGGACAATTTTGCCATTATTCACAAATTATAGTTACAGTAGAAAATGCAGAATCTCACACATGTGTAGATTCTAATGAGTCATAAACCAGGTCCAGTGTCACAGTCAGATGCTACCTCCATGGCTTGATCTTGCAGGTGGGCATAGAGAGTTCATGACTCTTGCTGCCTCCTCTATCTGTCCAGGCAACTGAAAACCCCTTTCTGAAAGAAAAGGGACAACCCTCTGGTAAGAAGCTTATGAGTGTGAGGTATGAGGAATCACACATACTGCTAACAAAAAAGACACAGGGCAACCACCTTAAAGGCAAGGGTGCCTAGAGGTAAAGCTCTTCACTTGTGCCAGACCTGCTGTTCCACTCCCGCTACAGCAACGCACATCCTGAGGCTTTCCCCCCCCCTCTCCTTTTATTATCTTTTAAAAGGTACTGAGTCTGTTAATTAGTGTCAAAGAAACCATGCAAGCTAGCTGAAAGCAGCTTTTCTGCCACTGATCACTCACAAGCTATTAGGCCTGACATTTCCTTCAGCACAGTATTCCTTTGATTAATGCAGCTGCACAATTATTTTTTTTTTCAAAATATGTATAATACTCTCCTATGACAGGAACTGATTTATAAATATAAGACAAATATTAAGAAGTGCAGTTTCAGTAGAGGAGAAAAAAAGGTATAATGATGTACACAGCCACAGTCAGGAAGGCTGTTATCCTGGCTGTGAACTGTAGGCAGTTTATTACTGACTAAGGTAATAGCAAGGATCTCCAAAAAAGCAGAGAGGGGTCAGCAGCATTTTCCTGTGAGGAGGTGCTGCTGTTAAAAATGCTCAGAGACCAGGAGAAGCATTTCACTTGCAGCAATTCCCCTTATCAACTGGACTATGAGAAAACGGTAACCAGAATGGCAGATCCCTTGTGGGAACAAAGGCAGTTAGAAAGCAGCAGCAGTGCTGCACAGAATGCCTCAAGCTCACAACCTGAAATTCACCTCAAGCGTCCTTACTCCCTCTCTCCTCCTCTGTAGTTCTCTCCCACCCCTACCAAACACTAGGGTCCTGTAAAACCAGAGGTCCCTCTATTTCTCTTAACTAAACCAGGTCTTCAAAATAACTACAGGTCTCTCTGAAGCGAACTTCACACCAACCCTTAGGACACTGCCATTCCACATCGTTACAAGCCACATAGTCACATCCTGGTTTGTCCTACTGTTGCCCTTACAGTGGCAAAGGGGGAGGAAAACGACTGTTCCTACCCACTGCAGTCATGCTACAACTCACCACACCATTAGGATTCTGGTCTCTGTCCCTCCTTGCTGAAGTTCTTTTCTCTCTTTTTCTCTTGCCTGTCTGACTCGCGCTCAGCATAAAAAGGTGTACAAAGGCTGCTTCATTGACTGATCCCTTGAACAACCTCCCAGCTCTCTCTTATGTGAGTCTGCCAACATTTCTTCAAAGGACTTGCATAAAAATAAAGCCCTTCTTCAGAGTTTCAGTCTGAATTATTGAAAATAAGTTGCTATTTTTTATTTATCTTGTTGTTCTCTGCTGAGTCAAGCTGCCTCCAGCTGTCTATCCCAAAGCTCAATGTATGCTCCAGCCTCCTTTGAGCAAAACAGATTTTCTTGTCTTCATGCTTATATACATGAAATGTAACAGAAACTTCACAGTTATTCTGCACTTTGTAGTTTGAAGTCTGAATGAATTTGCCATATGAAACATTCAACCAGAGGGGTTTGGTCTGGATCTTTATTTTCAGCTTTTCTTTGGCAAAATGCCACCACCTTCTCTCCATGGAAACATGATCCTTTCTCCAGAATCAACAACAGGAGATGTTGGATTGAAAAACGGAACACTTGTTTGGTGGTTGTTTTCAGTTTTCTATAAGGGTCATGGTAAAGCAAAAGCCTCTGATGAGTCTGCCTGGGATTCTTGAGGAAATGCATCATACATGACCACACAGCATGTTTATGTTTATCTATCCCTTTGTTCTCATTCCTTCTTTTCCTCCTAGTGTATTTTTAGTCCATCGCCAAGTTTGAATATAAGCAGTTCCAAAAAGTTCTATGAAAAAGGCAGCCACATAGAAGAGAGTGGTCTTAGCTGTAAAGTCTTAGATCCCAAAGAATTTTCTTTCCTACATACTAAAGATATGCAAGCTGTAAAATCCACTCACTCCTTGACAGACAGAAAATCCAATCCACACCAAGGACTGACCATGAGACTCAATTTTAGAAGACTAAAACACTTTAGTAAACCCACTCTTCATTGAGCTATCTGTCTGAGAAAGGCCATACTATGTCTGACTGGTGGGTATGTCTAGGAACCTACTACATCAACGGACAGGGATATTCCCTTGAAAGAGCAAGCTTCAAACTCCTTTTCACTTCAGTCCTAGAAGTGAAACCTAGGTCTTCCTTGTCCACACCAGGTACCCTTGCTACCAGAATTCTACCTATTCTTAGAACAGTGTCTGTCATTTTCGTTGGCTTCTGGATCTGTGTAATTTCCTCGACACTAATGAATTTCCCTGAAAGATTTCAGTTTCAGTGAATCAGCTTTTACTAATGAAAAATGACGCTGACAGAAATTTCTCTGCCAGCTCTCACATTGGATAACCTTCAGCAATTCAATTCACCTCTTTGTTTCTCCATCTTGAAACAGGGTAATAATACTGACCTCTCTCTTACAATCCTCTCTGGGATCTATGGACAAAAACATCGTGTAAGAACAAAATATCATTATTATTTATTATTCTAAGTGTCACAAAGCTGATAAAGTAAAACACTATGATATTCACTACGGGAACAAACAAAAAGCCATTCCTGGCAACACTTTAACTGTTACAGCTCAGACTTTTTTTTTTTTTTTCCCCCTCCTCCTTTGGGTAGCTATCTAAAGGGTTAGTATAATTCCCCAGTATAAAAACTGGAAAAAAATATCCCTTAAAGTTAGGTAGGCAAAACAAACAGGAAAAAAATATTTTGTAAACAACACAATACCACTGATACTTCTGTCTCACAAGATTTTTGTTTCCAGCATTTTCTTGAGCAGACAAAGAATCAGTCATGAAAAATATCTCCATATTGCAAACGCCATATCCAGAATTTTCCCCTTTAGAGGAAAAATTCCTTGGTATCTCGGAATAAAAATTAAATTCTAGTAACAAGAGCAGATTAAGCACTCAGTATCCAGCCACTCATATCATCAGCAAAAAATCCCCACAGAACAACATTTTATGGAATAAATTTCTATATCAATAACGTATCTCTGTATTTAAATATTATTCAGCAGAGACGAACACCCAAAGTTATTTCTCCCCACATTTCAATGAGCCTGTAAAATTTTACAAGGCACATAAATGTTCAAGACAAAAGAAAATAATTCCGCTGCTTTCTGCAGACAGCCCTAGAGGTACAAAAATGCCTTAGGCTAGTGACAATGCCACTTTCTAAACACCAGTCCCATCAGGCTGAAGGGCCTGCAGTCACAGAGAGACCGAAAGCTTCTCTGTAGCACCACTGTTACAAAGGGTTAGATTTCTCCATTACTCAAAAGGAACTATTTTTCCAGTAATTGTTCATCTGCTGTGTTAAATTCTCTGGAAGACGAGCTCTGGCAAATATTGTTGCAGTTGTTTAAACCAGTCCTCTTCTTGTTACCTTTATCTGTCCTTACACCATATGCTGGGATTGTAGTGTGACACCAGAGAGGTTTCTGTGTGGGAAAATCAGCACCAGCCCTGTCTGTTCCGCTTGAAATCCAAACTGTTACCTGAAATCACCAAGGGCAGCTTCCCATTCAACACCCAGACTGTGAAGTGGACCACAGAAAATGCAAGTCCCATCCTAGCCAACCTGGCTATAGGAACTGGCACCTCTGGAAGAAAGACAGTAGCAAAGACACAAGAATGCGGTGAAATCTGAAGCCCGGCTGTTTGGTGACATCAAGAGAGATCAACTAGCTAAAATGGAGGCTAAGAGCTGACAAGTCTGTTAATTTGAGATGCCAAAGAAAGCAAACCATCAAGTCTCAGGCCTGCTTTACTTGATACAACCATGACTTCCTCTGAAACAGGACAGAAACTCCACCTTACATTAGTACTTTATGTCATTTTCTTTGTGCTTCGTAATGATCAGGACTTAAACGTATGAACTCTTCCTTGTTGTAAAACCTCTGCACAGAGATAGTGCCAAAAAAGCCCCCGTGTCCTTGCAAAAAGAACAGGAAGCTACATGTATCAAAAATATATTTTGTATGCACAAAGTTCCAGTTTATCTGTCAATATACATACAGAAAGAGGGAACACCTGGCAAAGCACAGGATTATATTCACTTACATTCAAGCTGCTGCACTAGGCTTTGGCCTGATCTTCCTATTCCACCATCTTTCAATTAGCCAAGTACCAAAGTATAAAAACCCTTCTAGAATCAAGAGAAATAGGACAAATTACGTCTTCTTTGCTACATCTCCCATTTCCAGTCTTTTTCAATTAAGAGGCAATATAGCACGACCATAAAAATTATCAGAGGCTCCTAAAAGATGCACTTGGCTTTGGAAAGAGCCTTTAAAATGTTCAATAATTTCTGTCAGAGTGTTCAAAAGTCATTTAAAGCCTTTGGAGAAGATTCAAACTCTGTGCCTGAGAGAATTATTTCTGTAATTGAAAGAAGAACAGCAAAACACAAGTTCCATAATAGCACACGGACTCTTGGGAGATTAAACAATCAGCTACCTTGTCAACTCAAAACATAAATTTGGGTTGCTTCTTTCTGCATTTGTTGGGTTCAAGGTGATAATTTATTTTTTTTTAATAAAATGCAATTAGAGCATTTTGCATAGGAAGTTCCAATTCCCTAAGCAACTGTGTGTAGAAGCTGGTGAATATTCACATGGAGAATAATCCATAGAGAGGGGGAAAGAAAGTCAGCCATCCTGCCAGCCTTTAAGCAGTTTCATACTATTTACAAACTGAATGCATCTGCTTGTGCTATGCCGTGAGTTACCTGCACACCTCGGGCACAGAGGAGTGCATGGAGAGAGACTTATTTCTGGCTACCCATCCTTTCTCCTCAAGTGGCTGCTTCATAGAGTAAAAAGCCACGCACAGAAAGAAAGGTGTCTAAATGCAGTGACCCTCCTAGCAAAAGATGTCAATTGCAGTAACAAAGGAGGTCTCTGATGAGCAGCAGCACTAAGATGATATTATTGGGACATCCATCTGGTGTTTCAATACCTTCAGATACTTTCCTGAATTTCATTTGTCAGAACAGCCCTATCTCCAGTCCTCAAACACGAATACAACTATTTCCTTCTCTTAAGCGGGTTTGTCTGTTTCATCTCTTCCATTCCATTCTGGGCAGACAGCTATATAAATGATGAATGAGAAACTGAACTTTTGCAAAGATCAGAAGTGATTTCGGGTCAATTTCTAGCCATTTTCGGCATTGGGAGGAAGTTGTTTGTTTCCTGGTTTTGGGGTTTTTTTGTGCTCTTTGTTGTTGGGCTTTTGTTGGAGTTTTGTTGTTGTTGTTGCTGTTTTGGGGGGTGGGGGTGCAGTGGCACTGTGTGTTTGTGTGTTTTTTCTTTGTTTTAAACTATTGTTTAAGTTGGTTTATCCAGGCCTAAACAAATCATGAAGTTTAGTCTGTCTTTTCTGGATGTCTTTCTAGTGAATGTTCTCACTTTCTTTGGTAACGTATTGCAGCCTACAGTCTCTAATTAGGCATACAATCTATTTTTTACATGTATAAACATTTCCAGTGACATTAACTGAAGCCATATTTGTGGAATCTCAGATGAAATGCAACCGTTAATGTCTTACCTGGTTTTGCTAGTTATGCTCATTCACTGTTTATTGTCTGGAAGGCTGCTCTTAAATGCTAGTGTGGGTTCAGGGGATCAGAGCACTACATCTTTTCTTTTCTTTTTTTAATTCAAAGCTTGTCTAGTTCTATTGCTTTATACAGCTTTTTATCCTGCAATATATCCCTGCAAGAGAGGGACATAAATATTAGGAAGGTTTACAGGGCTGTATATGATTGTTCTTGTATAACCAAACTCATTGGGCTGTGAAGCTTGGTCCTTTTTTTTCATTAACCAGCAAAAATGGTGAGAAATTAGTTAGTAGAAAGAGATGAGTACAGCAGAAGTAATTAAAACAAAGTGCCTCGTGATGAATCAAAGCTTACAGGAAAGAGGGCAAAGTGATAGCAGAGTAAGGAAAAACTACCACAAAACTGTGAAAACCAGACATAGGGGAAAAAAGAAATAAATCATGATCCAGAAGACTTCCTTCCACCACAGGGATATGTATTTGAGGTAGTTTCTTACAAGAGTGCTGCTGGCAACTACAGAGACAGTGACTTGGCTACATGTATTTTATCATCACTTTTTGCATAGGGTTCTGACTTTTCTCTCTTTCAAACCAGCAAGAAAAACTATCCCAAACTAACCACTATTTCTTTCTGGGGTGGGAGTTCCTCCATGGTTATACTTTTGAGTACGTATAAATAGCATCTTCCCAGAGGATCTGAAGAGGGCAGTGACAGGGTATTCTCAGCCCTCACTGCACTTTAAATCACAGAGCCAGAGAGTTTCAAATGGACTATTCCATGCCCAGAAGATCACTATGCAGCTGTATTTCTGTTTCAACCAGAAGGCCCTGAAAGTCATTGTTTCTTCTGAACTCTGTGCTAATTTTCTACCATCAAGATCCGAACACAGTTTCGGATGCTTTATTTTTGTAGCCACTAAAGTACTTTCTGGCTGGTCTACTGTTCTCCCACAGGCTTCCCAACTTCACTTGCTCTGTATTATCAGTATTAACCATTGCCCTGTGTAATAGAAAGATCTAGTGCCTCTATTCATACTGTGGAAAAAACCTTGCACTTGTCAGGCTATTGGATAGAGAGGTTTGAGATACCCAAATGCCTTGCAGGGGGTAGAGGACGACTCACTCTACATCTCCCTCATCTTTACAGTGTAATGGATGATGGACTTTGCTGGCAAACACACAGATGATGAATAAGAAGGCAAGGTGAAAACGTGCTAGTGGTGGTATACATTCCAAAAAGCAATCATGGAGATAACTACAGTATATCAAACTACTACTTTTTCAACATTTCTGTAAATTACCTATTTTTGCCAAATATCAGAGGACAATCCAGGAAAGATGTATACACTCATTGCCAGACAGTCTTAGAATATATACATGTATACACCCATTTGTAGACAGATATATGTACTTATAACTTTCCCAATAAATTTGCCATTGTATTTGTCCTTTGCCCACCATAACGACTTTTACAGAAAATATAATCTAAATTTGTTGCTTAGGGATGGTGTAATGTACAAATAAGAATAAAAGGCCAAAGTGAAATGCAACATCTACTCCACATGCATGAAACACTATAGTTCCCAGGATCCTTGGCATCTCTAACCCTTTGACTGTCTCACAAAACTTCGAGGACAGTGTTTTAGGAGAATTTCAGAAAAGCTGAGAATTCTTGTCCTTAATCTACTTAGAGAAGTCAAGTAAAACACCATAACAAGGCCCCAAACCATACCCAAAGACTATGCCACATACTACAAATTACTGAAATAACTGAACAACAGCCTTCGACAGAACTAACACAACCACTGTCACCCTGCCAATTTCATCGACACTTTCTCTACGCTGCCTCTTTTTTTTTTTATCTTTAGATTATCAAGGCTAAAACAATCATCAGCTAGACTCTTCAACACATAATGACAGAGATTATTCAAATTCTCACACTGGCAGGTGCAGTCCCGACAGAATGAAACAGTAGCTTAATCCTTTGCCTTGTCCTAGGGCTTTACAACATATATGACCCACAATATACTGCTTGCAGAGCTGGTTCAGAATACTCAGGTTTTGTGAGCTGGTATTGTATGAGTTTGCATACTGTCATGCTTCTGTATAGCAGTAATTCTCAGGATATTAACTTCTCCAGAAACTGAGGCTTTGCTCAGCTGCACTTCTGTAGTTGTCTTTCTAACATTGATGGCTAGCAAGATCCAAACCTCTGATAAGAGCTGCAGGGAGGAAAAAAAGGGTTGTGGAAATAGGCACAAACATTTACAAGAGCTGCTTAGAGTAGCCTTTTGCCTTTGAGAAGAGCAACCACACCTTTGAGAGCACTGAATGAATAGTGCTGTATTTTGAGATGCTCCCTATTACATCGAATTACTTTTAAGGCTGCATGCAAAATAAAGGAAGGGGTCTAAAGTGACAAGGTAACACAAGAAGAGTTATGATTTCATAACAGAGAAAACTAACAGGAGAACTGGAAATAGAAATTTAAATATAAATTAGACATCTAATAGCTAAATTAAAAAATAAAGAGGAAGGAAAAGAGGGATATAGCAAAGAAAAGTAGGCAAAGAGATGGGTAAATTAGGGTTAGAAAATATTCAGAAAAGGTTCATTTTCATCACCAATAAATTATGAGAAAATGCAAATGAGTGAAAATGTAGAAAAGAAAGTTAATACATGTGCAAAGTACTGACTGTCTGGTAAAACACATACTATATTACATAGCAAAAGCTAAGAGTGATATAGCACCAATACATTGTATTTTGATCTGTTGCACACCAGGTAGAAACCTGCTACAAACAAAGAAATGATCCTGTTTGAATATTTTATCAGTAAAATATGAGCCTTTGGGGGACTTTCTGTAATATTCACATTTAAATCTTAATTTCATATTTATTCTGGCTTTGATTCAAGTGCAGTGCCAGAGCACTTGTAAAACTACCACACATTAGCAACAAGGCTTCTGTCTATCAAAACCTCTGAGGAGAGGAAGAATATTTAATGTAATAAACAAGAGCCTCCCACAACCCCCTGTCATTCTTTCTTCTTGAAATGCAAGTGAAAAAAGGTAAGGCAGAGAATTATAAGGCCTGTTTCATCAGGAACATTTCTTCTGATCCCCTTTTTCAAAATTCTTACTGTAATAAATTATCTCCGTGAGATCCTGGCTGTTTTGTTTTTTTTGTTTTTTTTCTTTGCAGAGATGTGTGGTACACAGCTATAGTACCTGCATGTGTATGTCAGCATTTGCCTGCTCTCTTTCTGTGTCCATGATGTATGTGCCTCCACTGCTGAGGACACTGATGATCCCCACAATGATTGTACAAATGTCCAGAGAAAGAACAGCTACAGTGATAAGGAGGACCTGGACCTTCTTGAGTGCTTTTCTCTTTTACATGGCTCCCATCTTCATCTTTCCAGGGACAAAATGTCTGGCTCCATCTTCTTTATAGAATACCTTCAAGTATTTGCACACATTTATGAGATCCCCAAAGCCTTCTCTTCTCCAGGTTTAACAGTCCTGGCCCTCTCAGCCTTTCCTCACATAAGAGATGCTCTGGCCCCTTTCCCACCTTCATCACCCTTTGCTAGCACTCTTCCCAGTAGGGTCCATGTCTGTGTTGCACTGGGGAGCCCAGAACCGGACACAATACTCCAGGTGTGCCCTTTCCAATGCTGAGCAGAGGGGAAGGATCAACTTTCTCCACCTGCTGACAGCACTCCTCCTAATGCACCCAGGACACCCGTAGCTGCCTTTGCCAGGATGGCACATTCCTGGTTCCTGTTCAACTTGGTCCACACCAGGACCCCAGGGCCTTTGCTGCCTTCCAGCTGCTCAGCCCTCAGCTCATACTGAAATGCAAAGTAACGCTTTGCAGCATTTGCCTGGAGGTTACTACAACTGTTTAAAATTCAAGTCAATTTTCAAAGTGCTAAGTATTAGATTTGACAGAAAAGGTTTAATATTTTTGAAGCTTTTCTGTGCAACCTTAATTTTATCTATAAAACCAAGTCCTTTTGTAGAGTTTCATAATTAGAGAAGCCTATAAACTCTAGAAGACCTAATAAGAATAGTCTGTCTTATTTAGGATCCATGTTCAATTCTCTCCAGTCCTTACCATAGACTTTTGACTTTCTGGATTTTTTATTCCCCAGGTGAAAGCCCTGACCATAGGAATCCTGATTGTTCTGCCTGATCTTTTCCCCTAACACAAGCACACACTGCCCCACGAACTACATCAAAAACAAGGAACCCACACAAAGATCCCCAAACATCCAACACATTCTTAGGGAAGCTCTCCTAACCCACTCTAATTGGCACCATCTAAGATCCTGCCTGATAATCTACATTTTATTATTTACCATAACTACACAGTATAAATGAAGGGGAAAGAATCCCCAATTGCAAATTACATTAAAACACAATAAAATCTCCTATCAAAGTCATTATCTGAACCACTGATGCAGTCAAGTGCACAATGCACCTGATCTATAAGAGGAAATTGTTTACCAAGCAGGATTTCAAGTCTTTAAGAAAACGGCATCAGCAGGAAGTCATGCAATTTAAATCCCAATGCAGATCCCAAGTAAACATTTTGCCAACAATTAGTTAAATTCAAAGAGGCAATAGTAAGGCATAGAACTCCAAGCATTTTCCTGCCTCTTGATAGCTCAGGAGAGTTTTTAAAGAGTTTTTTTCATTTCACTAAATTCAGTCAAGTAATTTAATAGTTTAATTTAGTCAGGCCCCATAAATGTAAGCCTCATGAATGTACAGTTCCCTGTGTGCTGAATGGCTTCCCCTTGAAGCCACTGAAAGCAGCACCAGATTTCACTGGAGAGCTTTGTGAAGCAGAGAGACACACTGAAGAAAATATACTCTGCTTAAAATGATAAATACTTGTTCAGAGCAACTGCATTTCCTGTTCATTGATATTAAGCTTGTTGCTCTCATTTTATGAAAAAAGAAATTCTGTCACTGCAAACAGTCTTAAAGTCTACAGTTGTCAAACTTGAAAATGTGTCTTGTCAATATATTAAACATGTATGTACACAACATATTATGAAACTTCAGGCAAGCCAGGCTTTTTATTTCGTTACTCATTCTTTCTCTGTAACAAGTGTGCTTTAGAAAATTGAAGTGTAGATAAGGACGTGCAACTACCAACACCAGTAGTGATTTACAATAAATGAGCAAAAATGAGAAGTTCTCTCCACATATGCATCCAGCAGACTCAACCACATAAGAAGCAATCCATTGTGCTCCTTATGGATTAGGTGTAATCACAGGGAGGTCTGCTTACAGGTTCTCACATCATGAAATGAGAACATAGCCCCACAGGAAAGCACTTGATCTTGGGAGTTTGATTAAAATGTAATGGCAAGTATCTCTTAAAATACCTTTTCATTTTTAAATTAGGTTCCCATACTTCTGCACTAAAGGTGAGCGAATTTTCCAGAAGTCTGGAATTACCTTTAAGGTAACTGCTTATTCACCAGTACTAAAATGAGAGAAAGTATTGCACACATCTCTGTGAAACCAATCATGGAAGTCTTTCCATTGGCTTCAGTTTACTTGGACTTAAACCTTAAACAATGTTGGATGCATTTCTGTGTAGAACAGGATTCTCTGCCTGTCTTGAAACCCTGAAGATGCACATTTCAGTATCAGTTTTGCTGCTTTCCAATGCAGGTTTTCTGAAGCAAGCTAATACACTTACTTGGAGCTTTTCAAAACTGTTTTCAGCTTCAGATTGAAATATCTTGGTCTCATTTTTTTGTTCAGCTAAAAATATAACTGAAAGGTATTTGCACAAGTGGTGACCTTTGCTCAGGGGAACAGAAATGGGAAGTGATCTGTGAGGCAAATTAAGAGGGGCCAATGTTAGCACAGTTAGGTGGAGGCTTGTGATTTGGCCAGGTTTCAGACAAGGCTGTAAGTCAGGAAAGTCCACACAGAACCTACCCCTTATAAAAGAGTCGTCTCCAGCAGCAGATGTGTTATCTCACTCTTCCAAGTTATAACTTCACCCACACATTTTTCAAAGTAAGTAAAACCCAAGTATTTTATTGACGTAATACATGAGATAATGGTCTGAGAAATCCAATACACTATTGAAAGATGACTATTATTGAAGATCCCAGCAGTTCAACTAGACACTTTTCAGAAATGGATCTTGAAACTGCTTGTCCCCTGCCCCTTTGTTCTTTAAGTGGCCATTGATTGAGAGTATGATGTGCATCTTCAAGCACAAAGGGTTAATTACTGTATTCCGCTATTACTTAAAATAATTCCAACAGAAAAGGCAGCTGTAATAGCCTATTGTGTACTTACTTTCAAGAAGTCTGAGAACATTTTCTTTAGAAAATACAGCAATTTTAATGTTCCTGGCAAACAAAGAAATAATTACCCTTGCAGCCACTGGAATCAACAATGTGCACAAGATGAAAAGAACAACTAAAAAACGTATCCTTTTCAGCCTACTTAGACTGCAACAAATTCCCCAAACTTAAGGTACAGTCAACTTTAGCAACAAAACTTGACAATCTTTTCCCTTGCTCTCTTTCTTCAATTTTATTCATTTTGGGGGGTAAAATATAGCTAAAATTTGTGTGAAAAAGCAAGGCCTTATAAGTACATACAGACATTTTAAAAGCTACTACTCCATATACTCTGAGTCACAAACAGGTAAAGGAAAATGCAGGAAGACGACAGAAAAAGAGAGGAAGTAGAGGAAAATTTTAAATTAGAAAATAGAGCAAAATTTTCTGGAATAAGTCTGTCCACAGCACCTTCATATCTGTGTTCATTACTGGATAGTTTGGAAAGCATTCCTGCTTAAGAATGCTTTCCTCACGAAAACCCCATAAATGTGGGATTAACTCTAAGAAAATTCACAAATCCCACTGAGCAGTTCAGACAAAACAGGGACAAGCTGTCCCTGTGGTAGAACAGATGTTTGCATAGACTGGAAAGCAATAGCAATAATAGTAATAAATAATCATATCCCGGTTTTCTGGGTTTTATTCTCTTGCTCTGCAAACTTAAAATTGCTGGAGAAAACAAATGTTTATGTCTTCATTAATTCATTTGCAGTGGTTCCTCCAGCTAAAATCAAAAAAATAGAAACTGAGGATGTAAAGAATTTAGTTGTCTCCCATAGAAATGCCAACAGCACAGAGCTCTGAGCTCAGCAGAGAACTTGGTATGTGTTACTGAAATTCAGTGGAAACCCAGGCTGCTTCTACCACGGCAAACCTTCTTGTCAGCCAATGCCTCTCTCTGAAGAGTATTTTCCCCAGTTTTACCTCCGATGACCTTTGCTGAGGTGGAAGAGCAACCATTCTGCCATGTTAGCAGAAAGTGCCCTGCTTAATCATGACATGCAATGAGAAATTGCTCCTTGGTCCCAACAGGATCAGAGGGCACTGAGGGTCAAATGCATTTTGCTCATACAAGGTCAATGGTCAAGCAGATTGTTACCTCTGAAGTCATGGGTAAATTCAAATCCAACACATATACAAAGTTTTTTTATAAAAAGGAGAAATGAGCTTGAGGAAGTGAACATCGGTAAGAATAGGAATAATTTATTTTCTTGGGGGAAGCAATTGTGTGTAAATTATCTCCCTTGTACAATTAAGCATTTTTTTTTCTTAGCGTGCTAATGTAAAAGTATGGACAACCTAACAAAATGGTTAGCAGAGGGAATGTAAAATAATACAGCTTATGTATCTCAGATTCACAAAAATACTGCTCCAGCACGCTGAACAAAACACCATTCCCTTGTGGGTTAGATAGAGAAATTACCTTTTCAGGTTTTAATTTTAAACTTAAATTTATGAAAGACTAAGCCATGCTCCATTAAAGATAGCATTTGCCAGTATAGCCAGCAAAGCAGGAATGCTTATGAGCTTTCAGAAGTGTATTTTTTAAATGAGAAAAATCATTGGCGTCAGCCTTTTCTATTGTTCACATAGATCTCCATTTGGCAACACTCCAAAAAGAAACTGGTAAGAAACTGTACAATCTGTTCTCCTTAAATCAGCAAGAGATTCTGCTTTTTTAATATTCTTTGGTATATAAGGACTTTTTGCAAGGGGAAGGGACAAAGTAGAAGTCAGAGCGCTTTGCTTCTTGTATTCTTTTCTTTAGGTATATATATCCAGATAGAACCACAGACCAGTTTAAAGACCTACCATGTCCAGTAGCCAAACCCAGCCTGGCTGGTAGTGGAGTACGTCACAGAGGAACAACTCCATGGGCAGGACAAACATACTGCTATTTCCCCAAAATACCCTCTCAGTCTCCAGCCAATTGCAGTTCGGAGATTTCTAGAGCAGGAAGCAATGTCTTGATATTTACATATCCTCAGAGGATTTGTCCCATTGCCTTTCTGAACTCCTGTAAACTTTCAGGATTCAGAAAATTCCACGTTGTGTGATCAACTACTCCTTTTTATCATTGCTGAACTGACCATTTGCTGATTCTATTTGTTATCCCTTACGGTATTGGAGAAAAAAAATAGTGAACAAACTGTTCCCTGCTCCTGCCTCTCCATTATATTGTCTCTTGGCCACCTCTTTTCAAACCTGAAAAATCTTTTTCTTTATCATTAACTGTGTACAAGTTTGAGGACCTCCTTAACACTCCCCTACGTATCTTTTCCAGCTATACACAGAAACACATTTCAGTGTTGAGGAGAGAGAATCATGAGCAGGCAGAGTAATCTGGACTGTTTTGATTTTCTATTTCTTCCATAATATACCCAGAATATTATTTCTTTTTTAGGATAGCACTGAGAATTGAGCTATTTTTTTCCACCACACTATCGATCAGGATGCGAAAATCTGATTCCTAACTGGAAACAGACAACTCAGAAGCCATAATTTGATATACACAGGTAGGATTATTTTTCCTCTTATGTGATTCACTTCACATTTATCTACAGAGAGCTTCAGCCGTTATTTCTTTCACTCAGTGACATCAGCTTGTAAGATTTCTCTGCAATTCTTTGCAGCTGGCCTTTGTCGCTAATATCTTGATATTCTTAGGACTGTCAATAAACTGTCACCTGCCTATTCGGTGTATTTTCAAGATTATTTTGACCATGATCATTTTCAAGTTTATATGTTGAGCAGCACTGACTTCAATACAAACTTCTCTCTGTCGACACCATCATCTATTTCCATGTTCTTTCCAGTTATTAACCAATTATTTATCCATGTACAGACAAGGATATGCAACTTATGGCAACTCAGTGGGCATCTTCATTCCCTGAAACCCCATTAGTAAAGGATAACTGTCAAGCATCTTTTCAATTTTAAATTAATCTGCATCATCGGCATTGCCCTTATGCACTTGCTTTTCTGGCTACTCAAAAACTATTTGGCAAATTTGTGAGGTGTAACTTCCCTTTACAAAAATTATATTAATTCTTCCTCCTATTGAACCCATTTCTGCAGTGACCTCCTTCAGAGCCTTGTCTGCACTCCTCTTGATGACAGGGTCAATGGTTGATGTGCACTGATACAGCTTCAGTTTGCTCATGAGACCCCAACTAAAGAGCCACAAAATTAAGAAGAAAACCACTACAAGCACTTAAAGGAAAAGCAAGCAAGCAAACAAACAACAATTGCAGAATCTTCCAAATGAGACACAAAGAAGAAAAAAAAAAAACAAAATAGTAAACCAGTAATGTTTTCTCTTTCTACTATAGCTTAAATCAGCTCCATTTCTCTGTACTACACACTCAGTCATGACAAGTCTTCGATCTTAACTAATAAACAAAGGCATAGAATAGCAGAGTATTTGAAGGATCCAACTGGCTTCCCTGTAGTAGTGGTGATTATATTTGTCACTATTACCATAGAAATTGAGACAAAAATAATAGTAGTTGCAAATAATATCTCACCTAAGTACATTGTATGCTGTTCACAATCAGTATTTGCAAAATATCTGACAATGACCATCACACTGCACAATTTTACAAGAACAAGAGGTTGGAGAAATTTACTCTTCCAAGGTTGGTACTTTAATGAGCACAGTCAAAAATAAGTATTTATTTGCAAAGGGATGTTTCTCAAACATGTCTAGAAACTATTTCTGTATTTTTATGACATGATTAAGTGGCCTCAGTTTGCTAGTATTTGCTCACAAATCTTTGATGAACAGCTGTTCAAAGAATGTTTAGAGAGGTTATTCTTCTCTTAACTATTGTAGTGGCACGAAAGTGGAACTGCCAAAGTAGTTAATTTTATTTGCCATTAATTTTAAAATATTTAACTGGTTAAAAGTGATGTACCATATTATCTTCCTCAAGCAGTACAGCCTGTTAAAGATTACATAAAATGGGAAGTATCTACTTCAAAATGCAACAGAGAATGCACAGAACAGATTTAATTTAATCCATTTAATTACTGCTTGGATTTTTTAACTCAATACATAACTCAAAATATTCACACCTGCATATCAAAATTCAGGTAATTAGACAGTCCCAGACATAATATATGGGATTTGTAGTGATTTGGTTTTTTTTCTGAGGCACAATAGTAGCCAGATAAGGAACTCCTAGAAAAACTGATTATTGTTCTTTCCCCTAAATACCAGAGAGAGCATCTGAATCCCCACTGAAGTTTTCCAATTTCCTTTAAACATTGTGTCTCTCACTTTCTCCCCTCTTCTGAATAATTCCCTCAATGTTTAAAATGCATCACATCTTTTTTATAGTATCAACTGAAAGATTCATATAAACTGTTGCAGAAGAGTATCTGTAAAATAAATGCTGGGAAGCAAGTGAGCCACTGATAATGGCCTTATCTCAATGCTTTGGAGTTTCAGCTGAGGTTTCAGCATACCTTACAAAGGTCAGTCAAATCACCTCATCTTACAGTTTGGGCTTCTGGGCTGCTATGGCTGCAAGGCACTTAGCTTCTCTGTACCAGGATAGGAATGGCAGCCTTTGGCAACAACACAACAGAGGCATTTGTTAAACACATCTGAGCTACAGTCATTAGTAAAAGTATGTCTCTAGCTTAGCTTAACAGCTAACTTTGGAAGTGAATTGAGACAAACTGAATTTCAGTTAATTGTGAATAAGAGCCTCCACAAAAGAATTAATGCGCATTAACTATTCCGGTCCAGAAAGGCTTGTGTTCTCCCCACATGAATAAGCCTTTTATAAATCAACCACCCTATCCCCCATTCAGCTGGACTTTCAAGAATATGTGGTTTAGAAACACAAATAATTCCAGGAGCTCCAATAACCCCACCTATGCTTTTAAAGATGTTCACCTCTAAATGAAATAAATTGGGCTTTACGCTTATTTTGTATACTTTTCTCCTCCCCTTGGCAACAGGAACTTCTACATTAGTATTCAAAGAAACTAGAGGAAGGTAGCTGTGTATTTCAGTGTTCCACTCTAGGGAGCACTATTCACATCTCGTATTATTACCAGCATACTCAAAATCCTGTCCTTTTAAGAGAAATGATCTAGTCAAAACAGAAATTACAGTTTCATACAGAGATTACTAGGAGAGATGCTTTAGTCTGTGTTGTGAGGCAGTCTGGTCAGACTCTTGCTGCCTTCCCTTCCAACCTCAAATCTTCTGGAAATCACTGGAAAGTAGCCATCATCTTAATCATAAATTTCAGTTCAAACAACTAGTCAAAATTACAGCAGCTGCTGTACAGTAAGGATATAGCCTTTCTTAATCTCTTCCATTAATAAAAACTGTTAGAAACCAGAGGAAGCAAGCATGTGCATTTTGTGCAACATTAAATTAGAAGTACCGCAATGTCTTCAGCTCCTTTTGGTTTTGCTTTTGCAAAGATGAAGAGCAAAGTTTGTCAAATAGTCATACCTTTAAAATTAACGAGTTTAATGAGTTAATGAGGAGTGTGAACCTAGAAAAATATTGTAAATTCCAAAGATTGGATTTTTTTTTTTTAATGAAAGAGAAATCAGCCTGTCCAAACCGTACTGGAAGACACTGCTTTTAACAGTCCTGTGGCACATGGTAGTACTCTAATGAATCTTCCAGTTGCCCATGTGTCCAATCAGCCTGACTTCCTAAGCTTTTAATCATCTGACTGGATTGGTGCTCATCCTACACTGGCAGCCCTCAGACTCCCCTGGAGCCTGAGCGTCTGGGGGCACAGGCTGAAGCTGCAGCTGTGATGCTGGTACACTGTGAAACCATCTGTACAGTCTCACAGCAACTGTTCATCTAAACATCTTCAAAATGCAACGCTGATGAATCTTTGCACTTCTGCTCAGTAGGTGATGAGGGAGCATTTTACCCCAAGCTGTGGCCCAGATGTATTGGGCACTAAATGGATTACTTTTATTTTGATTTAATTTTAGAATGAGAAATTATAGAAACTACCCTTTGCAATGGATCAGCTCAGTCATATGTTTGCTGCCGTGGCATTGGCTGTGTGGCTCCTTCAAGTCACTTCCCAACACTCAGCTACTACAGGAGCACTCGTAAAACTTCAAGGAAGCTTCAGGCCACAAGTCACTTCGCTTATTTTGAGAGTGAATTTTCTGTCTGCATTGGAAAATGCCTGTATTTGCCCTGCCACGTCCTCTCCTTTCATTCTTTATGACCCTCCCAGCTTCCAAAGCTGACCTATTAAAGTGCTATCTGGAAAAAATGACGGGAAGTCACCGTTTCACTAACTGACATCTTGGTTTTCTCCTGATATTGCCTCAGCAATTTAATTCTCATGTACATACTTATCTTCCTATTGCATGTAATTTTGTGTCTAAGTGGTTAATGCAAGTGTAATGATGCCAATTTACTGCCTGTCAAATTATTCCAGTGATACAGGTTAGCAGCTCCCCTTTCCTCCTCTTCACTGAGCTGATCGTTATAAATGCTCACCCTGGAGACTGTTAAACTGGAGGAGAGCAAAGGTAAACTAGGCAGCAACTAAACCAGAAACTAAGGAGACCAGGAAGAGCTGGGAAGGCTGGCAAAGCAGTTCACATCATCAGAAGCAGGCGATGGTTGGCACAGTGAGACTCCATTTTATGAATTATTTTATTAATTTCTTTTTACTCCACTGACTGTTTGTACTTACTCTAAGTCTCAAGAGTTGTCTCTGCTTCTTTAGTTTTCTTTTTAATTGTGGAGTAGAAAGTGAGAAAGCAGTACATTGTTTGTGCAACTGGGGATAAATGGGTTATCTGAACACTAGAAATTTGCAGTTTAAGCACCAGAAAAAGAACTCTATGTCTAATTTCAGACTTCTTTATCTAGAAAGGCAGTAGAGGCTCCAGAGGAGTGTTTTGCAGGAGCTTGTCAATAAAACCAAGAAAACTGGGCTACAAGAAAAGCAAGTTTGTAAAGTTCAGTGGTATGTGGAAAACCTCCAGGGAGCAATTACCTTATTTACATCTTTAGCAACACCTCATGGAGGTTAGAAACAGTCACTGTCATGGCTTCAACAGCAGAGGTAATTTTCAGTGCAGAGAGGAACAACCGTATGCAAGCAACTGAAAGGTAGATGCATAAAGTGAGAGCTCAGACTGAGCACTGTCAGCCATGGAGAATTCCAACAATAGCCTAGTACTATTCTGTCAACAGCTTAATGGCCACTACCTGTTCCAGATAACAACAATCCACCCAGCTAGCTGAAGAAACATCTCTTTTTGCAACCAGGCTGTTTAGACAGGCCTTCCTGCACTTCCTTGCCCAGAGGGGGATGAAAAGAGCTGAGGGAGCATTAGAGCTTTTGGTTGGTTTTTTTCTCTTGTCCATCTCAGGTTTCTTTCATTCAAAGGAATTCCAAGGAATTGCACCGAAGGTAGACACAGGATTTCCCTGCACTCAGAAGTTCAACAGAGAGGATAGGAAGTAAAATAGAACAACATTACAGAAACAAATTTGTAATTAAAATCTCCAAACACTAGTCTTAAACCTCTCTACTCTCCTGTGCATATAAGAAGTCACATATTGAGGAGAAATAAATAGCATTCTTCCTCAGCAAGACAATTCCAAACACTTTCCCAGATCCTCACTATTCAGTTTTCCATCTGGAGAGTAATAACCTGTAACAGTGAAAGGCTAAAAATCCATACATGGATCCATTTCTGGGAACCACATCAAAGTTGCAAAAGGAGAAGCGCAACTTACCGTGTACTCCACTGACCCTCACTTTCTATTCAGATGACCCGTTTAATGAATACTTAGAGCTTGCTTCTTAGCATATCTAAAGGTCCCAGCTAAAAGCAGAACCTATTTGTTTTCAATAATGTGAAAAAACCTAGGAAGGTGTGCTGGCTGTGATATCCCTCAGCAGGAACGATTCACTTGGTCAGAGAGGTTAAAGTATGTCAGCTACTCAATCCAGGTGATATGTAAGGCAGCAAAATGGCTGTCATTCATACTGGTGAATTGTCATTCATACTCTAACGGCTCAAGCCATATAGAACAATAGAATCATGGAATAGTTTGGGTTGGAAAGGATTGTTAAAGGCCATCCGCCTTGAAATGAGCAGGGACATCTTCAACTAGAACAGTTTGCTCAGAGCCCGTTCCAGCCTGACCTTGCATATTCCCAGAGATGAAGCATCCACCACCTCTCTGGACAACCTGTGCCAGTGTTTCACCACATTGTAAAAAATGTCATGCATATATCTAGGCAGAATCTGCACCCTTTTAGTTTAAAGCCATTACCCCTTGTTCTATTGCTACAGAACCTGCTAAAAAGTCTGTCCTCATCTTTCTTGTAAGCCCTCGTAAGTGTTGAAAGGCCACTGTAGAGTCTTCCGAGAGCCTTCTCTTCTCCAGGCTGAGCAACCACAAATGCCTCAGTTTGTCCTCATAGGAGAGGTGTTTCAGCCCTCTAAACATTTTTGTGGCCTTCCTCTGGACCTGCTCCAACAGGTACATGTACAGTGAATCAGAACGTGCCAAGTAAACTGCATTTGTTTTCCTCAGACTAAGATAACAGAGAAATATTTAGAGAAGAGTGGATTAATCTGATGCTTGGATGCAGGTTTATCGGACAAGCCCCTTCCATTCTCCCCAGATAGTAGAAGAACTTTGAGTTTACAGCCTTTCCAGTCAAGAATATATAGAAAGGCATCATGACGTCATTTCACAATTCATGGGAAGAAATGTATTTTCCTCCTCTTGTAATCTTGTAAGGTCCAAACAATCAATTATGCCAGATATCAGAACTTAACCACAGGTGTGACAAAACCAGCTAGTCTCAAGAAAACCTTAAGATAACAATCAGTTTCCAAATTCTATTTAGATTTAACACACACATTTTTCATTTTCTCCATGCGGAGTATGATGCCGCAAGAAAAAAAAAAAAAAACAAAGCCTCTCATACACACAATTTGATTTTAGGAATTGGAAGCTTGCCACATTTTCATTTATACTAAGAGAAGTAATAGCAAAATAACAACTAGCTTGTTTGAGCAGTTTTGGAAGATGCAGTAGGTAAGGAGATCTTTGCACTTTGGTCAGACAAGAGAGTCTGGAGGCATAAGAAATGATCATGTATTTGAAGCAGAAGATTTTGACTTTTAATCCCCACTGTTGGTAAGATAGTGCTCTATGACAGACTGTGTTAGAAGAGACAACTCTGAGATACCTGTAGGGACTAGAGGGACACAGAAAGTAGCATATATCAGCATGAGAAGTTCTCTCCATATCTGGAGTGATGAATGGGATTGCAATCCTTGTTTTGGGATAGGCTCAAGGTTCTGAAGTCCATGTCCCAAAAGTAACCACAGTTCAGCCTGACTTAAATTTCAGAGACATCACTCATCAGGTATTTCTACTATGGACCAAAAGACAAAGCAGAACAATACAGTTCTTATGTCTGCTGCACTTTGCAAGAAAAGAACATGCCCCATCTGTGTTCGCTTACAGAAACAAGAGAAATCACTGCAGGGGGCAATGACAAGATGCTCCAAACTATCAAGAAACATAGATAAGTAGATAAGTAAACTGTAATGCTCTTTCCTAACAACCCACCTTTTGTCAAAACACATATTACCATATTTTTTTCTGAGCAGGCAGCCTCTTCCAAGACTGGGAAAATACAGAAAAGCACCTAAATTAATAGTTTCCTTCAAAACCAAAAATCCTATTAACACTCATGTAAAACGGCCAACAGACAACCAAGAATCAGAGGACAGTAGCTGTATCATGTGCTTTCTTGGATAAGCCCATAAGAATGAGGGCAACATTACAGACAAAATTATTAAAAGCAGGGCGCTAGGCCCTCTGGTCCCTGGCCAACAGCACAACTAAGTGGTAGGCTGCAGTCTACTGCAAAACAACTAGGTTAATTTTTATGGAGGACTGCCCCAGAGTAAAGCCTTTCCGACCCCAAGAAGAGAGACAGAATACACAACTGCAATGCTAACTCCGGGGAAAGTGACACTGTGCTAATGGGTTTTGCTGAATTCAAATGAAAGGGCAGGATAAATCTGCTGAAAAAAAAGGTTTTCTCCACTGCGCTGATAAGGGCTGAGTGATTGAAATGCTCATCAGAAGGACAACCACTGAGGTCTTCAATTGCCTGTTTAGAAATAAGTTGAGGAAGCTGTGATTTACAGAGATCCCCAAACTTGCCTTTTGGGGGTTTGTTCTTTTGTTTTGGTAGTTTGTTATTTTGGGTTGGGGTTTTTTTGTTGGTGGTGGTGGAGGGGGGGATTGGTTTGAGGTTTTTCTCCCATTTTTTTAAAGCTAGTAGGAATTTAATTTTATTAGTTCTGT
This sequence comes from Nycticryphes semicollaris, assembly GCA_013400055.1. Classification (NCBI taxonomy): domain Eukaryota; kingdom Metazoa; phylum Chordata; class Aves; order Charadriiformes; family Rostratulidae; genus Nycticryphes; species Nycticryphes semicollaris. The sequence goes on from VXBJ01005989.1 coordinate 202,434, forward strand.
TAAAAATAAAGTTTGGTGGTTTGTTTTGGTTTTTTGGTTTTTTTTTTGGTTTTAATCTGATACTATATGACATGGGGGTTTTTGTTTATTTTTTGGTATGTTTATCTCTTGCTTCAAACCAACCACAGCCTTACATTACCCTTTGCGCAGCCTTGTCTTGCAACCTAATATTTATAGCATTTATAGCCTAACCTTTTATACCAGCAACTGTTGAGCTATCTCTCTACCCTTTACTTGACTGTATTACATGCAGTGAGAGCAGGGTGTATCTCAGAAGTGTTGTACGCTCAGTTAAAAAAATAAAATTCACAGCCTTTATTTTTCATGGGTCTCATTTCACGTCCCATGTCACATGAAAATGATTTGTGCATTTCTTATTTTTTTATTCAGAATTGCATAAAGTCAATTCCACTGATGTACGTCCTCTCCATCAGATAACTATAGTCTAATGGGTCTGATATACAGAGTTTATCTGCTAAGCACATTGATGTTCCTCACAGGGAAAAGTGGTTTCTATGAGGTTAGTTTTCTGCCAGTTCAGACCTTGGAATCAAGTACCACTGCACGTGCAGGACAGGGTATCACCTGAAGGTAGGCAGGGAGAAGCAGGTAGCTATTCATTAGACCAAGTGTGTGAAAAATTTGCATCTCTCACAACAGCCTTACCAGAGACACAAGGTTTCAGGAAGACTTCTCTGCACCTCCTGGAGGGACTTGGTCACTGACACTTCAGCTTTGCACTGTTACAGCTCAGAACACTGCCTTCCTTCTGTTTGATGTGTCACAGTCATCACATGGAAGACAGCAAAGTGGCCAACGAGACACATACTTTGTGGTAGGACCTTGCCTATCAGTAGAACTTAATAGACAGTCTGTAACTGCCTGATTCCAAAAGCCACTTGTATTAGCAGGAATGAGAAATAAATGGGATCTAACAGTCCAATAAGATTACATCTGCACATAAGGCTTGGCATAAGAAATAACTCAGCAGGGTTTTCCTTCTAAACTACATATGAACTTTGATTAAGCAAATGAAAATCTCAAATCTAAGTTTCTCTAGGAGCAAACTGGGAAACGGTTGACACAAGGAGCCACCAATAGAGTCACTATTGCTAATGCATTAGTAGACAGACCCAGTGACTGAGGGTGTCATTATAAAACATTTCTTAAAACCATTTGCACAGTGAAAGCACTAAATAGCGTTTTATAAAGTTTGGCTTTCTCCCTGCTCTCATGAATTGCTGAATGGCTACCACTCCAGGAAACCATTCCAAAATGCTTTACTCTCCCACGTAAACCCAGGCAACCACCAGGACAATTTTCTTCCTCTGTATTTCTCTTTGCTCCTCTTCTTCTTTCTTACTTATTGCTTTACCTCTCATTATATGAAAATCACATTTAATGTTTTACTATTATAGATGTTACCTTGGAGAACTGCTAGATGGTGCTAGAATATATACATATGCAATACTATGCTAATACATTGGCTTAGGCTACAATCCTCCTACCTAGATTTAGTTTTCTGATGCAATCACCTTGTGATTGCTTGTTATATGTAAGTCAGAAGACTGAGACTAGGATAGCAGAGATTTATATTTCCTCATATGCTGTGGGGGGAAAAAAAAAGGTGCAGACAACGACTCAGCTGCAATCACATCAGGGTACAGGTCAAGGAGAAGAACTGACACATACGCTACTCAGTGAGTGTGTACACCCTTTCTTCACACACATAAAGCAAGCATACAACTGTATGGATTCTTTATTCCTAAGTGCAAACCATCCTGCATGAAAAGAACATCTTCCAGACACCATTGTGGACTTTCTCAATGCAAATGTTCTTGGAAGAAAATAAGAGGAAGCGGGGAAAGGGAAAAAGCCCAAACAAACAATAAAAAACACACAAAAAAGATAATATCCAAAGCAGATCTACAGCAAAAGAGAGCTTTGTCAACAGATAATGCAACTTGTCTGTGATTCGTGTTACCAAACTGATGTTAGTGAATTTGGAGTGGTTTGTGTGGGGAAGTTTAAACACGATATATCATAAATATATGTGGTTATAAATGAGAGATGCAGTTAAAATATACCACTTTAACATACAGAGGAATACAGAATTACTCTGGAGCAGCTGGGATTGCACAGTACAGGCTTTGTCTGCAATCTACTAAAGCTTTTATATGTAAAAAACCCACCCCAACACATTTAAAAATTGTATTAATATACTTGATTCTTAACACTAATGGGTAAGCACATGGACACTGAGGGAAAGAAAGCCCCAAATGGACTAAGACCAGCTTTAATTACTGTTAATCTGCAGAGACATTCACATCAGAAATATCACCCTGGCATTTTCCTGTTTACCAGCTGCAGATCAAGCTCTGTAACATTTAATCTTTTTAAGTACTTGCCCTTTGAAAACCTTGCTTTCCCTCATCTTTCTCTCAACAAATCACCTCCTCTGCTCACATTGCACAGCAGTTTCTACCAGCCTCTCCATGACTCAACCCCCCAAAGAGTGTCGGGGAGCTCTCCTGCCTAAACATTCTCTCTCATCTGCAGTTTTTCCTTTCTGGGGTCCCACACTAGTGTTGGGAATATCAGATTTATCCTGACAATGGCAGTTATGGACACACTCCTAGTGGCGGGCTCTGCATCCAGAAAAACAACAAGAATTTGCTTGGCAGAACTGTATAACTGTCATTAAAGACAGAGGGCTCAAAAAGCTGCTGAGATCAAAACAATATGTGGACCAGCTTAGAAGCACACAAGCCACTTCAGGAGATCTGTGATTCTGTGATCTAGAGCTACTTTAGATAAAGGCAAAGTTAGCACCACCTCGCTTGAATAAACCTACACTTAATCAGATGGCAAGCACCAATAACCACACCGGAACAACATTTATCCTTTAGGCTGGCAACATCTGAGAAGACTAATACCTCTTTGCGTTCAATTTTGCCAGGCTACTGCATCCATTAAATTTTAGGATAAATTGATTTGTTTTCAGCTTTTTAAATATGGGAGAATCACATAAATATAAAAGAGTTATTCAACAGAAAATTTCAGAGCATCAGGTCCCCCTGAAATCTTTCAGAATGAGAAGTAAAATAAGATCAGAAATGATAAAGCTAATTCACTTCTCAGAACTAACAGTCTTGATTTATTGTGCAAGATTAATCCATTTTCTCTAGGCAAGTAAGCCTGTATCACATACATCTCATATCTTCTGCTGCTTCAGACCCATCGGTAACTGAACCTCCCTCCAGAAGAGTGGCAGAGGTTTCAGTTATGCTTCATGCTTTCCAAGACCAAAATTACATGGAACCATTTTCCCCATGAACTCTCTTTTTCCAACACAGTATTTCTACTTTTTTTGGAGAAACCATGTACAATCATGATAAAATCATCTATGAATACTTATTTCTACAGGTATTTCAATTCAAGACTTTTAGTAGGCTATGTGACATGATCAACTTTTTATATTTTCAACATGAAATAAAATGTGTTAATTTCCTGGGGGGGAAAAAAAAAACCAAACCACAAAATGACTCATTGTTGCCCAGTTGCAAAAAAACTGAATGGGGAGAAAAAGCCCATAAGACTAGCACATTTTATCAAAAAGCACAATTGCCAACAAAACTTCAGATCAAAAAGCATCTCAGGAGTGTAACACCCTTATTAGCACTGTTGACACTGTGACATTATTACTACCTACTAAACACCAATAACAAAAGACTTTAATTATTTTTCTTCTGCAAAAAAAAATAAAAAAATTCATTTGCTCAAACAAATCAAACTGAGGATTCAGGTCTTTATTTAGCAAAATATTCAAGCACATTTCCATCTCTTTAGCTGTAATTTTTTTTGCAGTCATTCTGTATCAGCCCCTATCAGTCAATGCCTATTTCCCGTAGTTACTTTTTAGATAAGTGGCTGTACCCTGATAGAGAAGCTCATTTAAAATACAGCAGAGAGCACTTGGGTAGCAATAAAATGCCAAAATTCAGAGAACTACAGCCTCTGGATGGTCAACTGAACTTTTTAGGGACTATGAATCCTCAGATGACACAGCTAATGAAATCAGCACTTCATTATCTGCTTTTCCAAATCAACAACCAAATCAGTAGAGGAAATTCAGGTGGCAGCTAGTAGAAGACAATCAAGCTCACCTGAGCACTCATCAAATGAAGACTCCGTTATTCCCAAAACAGCCTTTATATAAGGTTAATTCAGCATTAATGTCAACACTTTCATATTTCACTCCTTTCAGTCAATTCTGCCTGATATATATCATTACTTCAACATCAGCACACAACTTCTCTTACTCCTACACATCTGCACTCCCTGTGGCTATGCTTTTTTTTTTTATGGCGATTGAAATAAAATTAGTAAAAAATTAATTTTGCCACAGCTGAGTCTCTGTCCTTCTCCAATTTATTCCCCCGTGCATCTTCTCTTCGTAAAAGTTTAACATGGATTAAACAGCAGTGCTAGACTGTAAGTATGATGTTCCACCTTTGCACTCAGGCTCTGCTGGCTCAGAAGCTTACTTCCTTATAGAAGACAGGGTACTTCCCTCAGTGCTCAAAGTAGCTCTTGCCATAAAGCTCTCTAGAACCCCAGCATGAGCTGGGAGATGCTGAGTTGCAGGGAGCAGAGAACTGGCTGTATCACGTGCCGCCAGGAGTCGGTGCCTAAATGGAGCTGCCTTATCAGGAATGCTTCTCCCTGGAACTTGGCAGAGGCTGGCATGACCCTGTACAAAGCAGTGATTCCCTTGACTGCAGTAACACATGAGGAGTCCTGCCGTGTTTGGAACCCTCCTCTTCCCTCATCCCTTTTTGAACACCAGCTTCCCACACTCTTTTCCAGACTGTGCAAAGAAATTTGTTTTCTCAAGTCACCACATGCTAAATCCTACCTCTCCACTTCCCCTGGCAGACCCATGGGTCAGAATTCCTTCTCACATGTAACCACAGGTATTGCAAGTATCTGACCAAAGCTGCAATATCCAAACATGAAGTATGGCTTTCTCTTGTTTTCCTTTGTGGAAACAGCATGTCTTTTTCCTCACTGACAGTAGTAAAAAGGACTAGACAAGAATGAACATCATGTATTTTAACTAAAATTGTCTTACTCCAGTGCTCCAGCCACAAATATGCTTACTGCCTTATCCCAAAACCTTATCTTGCTGACAAAAGTTTCCATGAGAGCCATAGGATACACAATGGGAAGTGTCCATCTGACTGGCAGCAGTTCCTAAAGGGTTACTGAAAGACCAAATCATCTCCTCCAAGTACTGACTCAGAAAAAAAAGCCTGACCTGCAGGAGAAACACTGAAGAGGTGGAGAAACTCTGGGAGCGTCCAAGGTTGGGAAGGCATGTAGAGAGGTAACAGGGATATAGGATTGAGAAAGGAAGGGAAGGCTGCAAGCCACGCAGAGTGACCAGGACCACAGGGCTCTGGGCTACCCCAAGAGGACAAGCCTTAACTACTCTGGATCTCCTTATCCTTGAAAGGAGGAGGAGCATCTAGAGACACACTGCCAGTAACCAGGCTGGCTGCAGCCTGGAGAGGAGCCGCACTCCAGATATAGCCCTCTGGGCCTGTGCTGCTTGAGCCCTTCAGTTACCTAGCACAGAGATGTCACACTGCACTGGCATTGGCTGAATTCAGGTGTGTCACACCAGGGCTACCAAAGAAAAGCCCTAACTTATCAAAATTACCCCCTGCCACACACAAACCTTTTCCTTCTCACTTGGGAAAAGCAAGAGCAATGCATCAATACAGAAATTAATTTGACCGTAACCTTGAGAGAGTTAGGGAAATACTTTTGCTTGCCTAATGACTACAGAGGGGCTTTTTGCACAGGGTTTTCACACAATCTAACTGTTTGCTATTTAAACAAAAAATAATCTTATAGAGCCTGCAACTATCTCAGACTGAGTCCCCTTGCAATTACAAAAGTGATTGTGTTTGAATAGTGGCTTTCTCCTTCACTGCTCTGCTTCTCTCTACTCTGGTGACTTCTACTGGGAAATCGTGATTTGGACATCATGGTTAGCTGCTCCAGGAGTTATTGGATTGTCAAAACTTCACTATCTCAGCCTTAGTGCTAGTACTAGTAAGGGCAAAAGAGAAATGGACTGTTACAATGAAGGGCTCTTGTTTAGATACCTCTGAGAGCCCTTACGCACACTGGAAAAGCCTATCAGCACTTGTAACTAGGAGTCACTTAACCTTTGACTGTTTCACACAATCAAATTCCATGATTTATTGGGTTCCCTCTGTAGAAATAATTAAGGAAGACAGTGCAGGAAATAATAATTTACACTGCCATGTCTGCAATCCCAAGTTCTCAATGTTCTACAACTATTAATGAAAAATACGCAAAAGACAATGGGGTATATGTTTAACTATGATTAATGTTACAGTGCAGAAGTGTCGTGGAGAGAGGATGACACCATCAAAACTGATCAGAGAAGGGAGAATGCCAGGGGTAACAGAATGCACCTCTCGTGTTTTACAGATGTTACTTGCTTAGTTTCACTTTAAACAGGAGCAAAAGGTATGAGGCTGTTATAATTTCATGCAAGCTTGCAAAGTTGAGTGTCCTTATAAAAAGAGCAATTATACACACACTTTAAGCACGAAGCAGCACAATAATTAAATGAGTAATTACCTTCCCACTTTTAAGCTGTCATGCAATTAAACTTAATTAAACATTCTCTATACTTCACTAATCTTATACAAACAGAATAAGGTAAGAAGGGTGTGGTAAAGAAAGGGCATTTAGCCGAAGGTTGCGCCGATTATTCTGCCTGTAATAAAAAATAACACTGTACAGTCAGCACTAGATTCTCATGTAATTGCCTTGGTCCTAGTCAGAATATAACCTGGCTTGAGCTGCAAGACAAACAATAGGCTGAGACAATGCAATGCCACTTATTTTTATGTAGTATTCTTCTATGTAACATTCCAAAATGCTCTTCAGAAGAAAGAATTGAAAGGAATGGAAAATGGTGGCATTTTAGAGCAGAGGGAGTAAAGAATTCCATACAGAAAGGCCAGTACAAATGTAAACCAAAACCTTTAATGTAAACAACACGCATGAGGTTTCCCTTTTCACCAGTAGAGGAACATTTGCAGGGACACAACTGAGGGAAGAGCCAACATAAGACATGGGAATTTTATTGACAGGGAGACAAGACAGCATTGGTGAAAGAACAGTTATGAACTTGCTCCTATCCTGGTCTGAAATTCAAATGCGCATTCTAAGGGCACAGCCCACATACTTCTGCTAATTATTTATTCATTCACGGGCTGTCTCTAGTTGCATGTTAATATAATCACTTAGCATAAGAATAAGACAAAAATAAATCCTCTCAAGTAACAAGAATTCTGTCTCTCATCACCTCCCAAGACAAAGGCCAGAAAAGGTACCAGAATAGGTACATCAAGGAGCAAACCCTGACCACGCTCACTCTGCAAATATGCTTGTGGACACCTGGAGTTAACAAATTCTCTCCCACCCTCATACTCACATGTATGAACACACCTTTTCCCCCTCTTTTTCTCTTCCATTGAGTTCTAGTTCCGAGTGCTACAGAAGAAATTTGAGCACATCTCAGCAAAACGTAGCTGGGAACATCAATTTTGCCATTTTCCACCTTCACTTTTTCCAGAAGAAAGCAGTTCCACAGTACTGAAACCTGTCATTAATATTAGCAGAGGGGGCTTAAACATGGGTTGAGCCTATCAGCACAAAGATGGGACAAAAGCAGGATGCTTGAAGATAAATGTTGTTGTCAAACATTATGAAAACCATGGAGTGGAAAAAAATACACAACAAACAAAACCCCAAACAATACTGAGCAGCATTCCAAAACACTGAGTGTGACTGAGTGCTGAAAACCAGATGAAAAATACTGCACTACACACCCATACAAAGATAACTTTTTATTTATTTGCCATTGCCTGATGATAAACCACAAGTAATTAATCTTATCAAGTGAAGTTTAAATTATGTATGGTTCTTATTCCACCTCCTACAGCAAATAAAAAAGTTATAGCTTGATAAAGTCTAAAATACAAATTGTCATCCACATATTTGGACAAGGAAAGCTTAAGGAGAACATGAAGCAAATGCTATTACAGTGTGTTTCCCCACCATTAAAATCTAAATAAATATGCAAAAGGGAAAGACGTTAGTCCGTTTCTCTCTGTATTAACTTTAAAGTCACAGGTAAGGATATTTTCAGGATATCTAACAGCCAGAGTCTCCTCCCAGAATCCCAGCACAGCACCAATACACAATATGACTGATATTGCCTGTGCGTTTCAAACATGTCACGTGGAAAAAGAACTACTAAACAAGGACAGCACATCAGAGCAGCAGAGCCTAGAAAGTCTTTTAAACACAGGACTTATCTCATCCCACTTTCAAAGCACCAAATTATTTCCAAATAACTCTTCCTAATACAGCCAATGAAAAAAATAATTACAAAGCAACTGGTAGATAAAGGTTTCTGAACTACCAACGACAAAAGCCTTCTGTAAGGCATTTCTCTCTGGAAGACAATACTGTCTTTTATGCACTGTAACATCCTGAAAAACATCAGAAGGGCAGCATTTAGGAAGACACTGTTACAGCTAGTCTGTGTTTGCTTGCAAACAAGGATGACAGCCCAGGGAACACTGCTTTTGCCTGCTTTGACCCTGCTGTCAGCCCTCCTTGGAACCAGAGGTAGGCAGTGCCATGCAGCCCCCACCTGGCACACAGGTCATGGGCCGTTCCCCCTGCTCCCTTTGCTGCATGGCTGATTTACAAGCTGAGGACACTGGATCCAGTCCCAGCTGCTGCACAACTACAGGGAGCCTCCAGGAACCTCCAGCCTCTGCTGTTTAACCTAACCTGACAAATTCCAAAGGATGTTTTATTGCCAGTCTGGGACATTTTGTTAATGTACTGGAAGTCAACAGTTCTCTATAGCTGACAACAGTGGAGTGCTGTGTGATTTAAATTCAGAATCAGCAATGTAGAAAAATGTGTTAAAGATATGGTTTCTGCCTTATGATCAATCCATTGCCCTACCCATACCAGCATGTCCAAAAAGAAATGCCAGCAGACCAAAACTCATCCACAATTAATATGCCTCTTGTTTTCTATGATTTAGTCTCTCATTTGGAATTACTGTTTTCTACTTCACTTTTCCCCTGCTTGTTTTGTTTCTACATTTTTCTGTTAGATATCATAATGTTACCTTAATTCCTCCTGCTGCTTTCTGACACAGATCCAGCACAGCTCCTTGCAGCCCCATGCATGTAACTATCATCTACTACTGAGGAACTTTGTTCAGGTGGGCAGCTTCCACGTCACTTTGTCTGCAGAGGCAAAGCAAATAGTCATATGAAATTAACTCACAGAAAGGCACCCTCAAGGCAGTGGAAAGCATGGTGGACTAACCCATGCCATTCTGCTCTGCTTGTCATACCCAGCCTAACTCATTTAAAGTTAGTTTTAGCATATTCAGAAGGAATGCGAGAGAGATTGTTTCCATGGCATGAGTCCCTTTTTTGCATGACTTCCATGATGGTCCTCCCACATTTTACTGCATATCTGCAAATATCAGAAAAGCCACGTTCCTTCTGGAGTTACAGTGTGAAATGAAATTGTGGCACGGGCAGCACAGGGTTGTATTTAATGCTGGAGTGGCTGCCACGGGGATCTTTTACTCTGTAGGGAGTGGTTGCTTCTTGCTGGTAGGGATTGAAAGCCTGGTGGAACTTATTTGCTGGGCTTTAAGGAGCACTTTGATTTATATCAGCAAATTTTGCACCACCACTGCAATATTTAATGAACAGCTGGATCCTGCTCACTCCAGACTCAGCAGCATACCTCCCTCTCTGTGGTAGCTGTTTCCTCAGGATTGCTCAAAAGGCATAACCAGGCTTTGTTAAAGATAGCAATGTTTTTCATCAGGTGGACTTTACATACCAGTTCTCCCAAAAGGCATAGAAACTATCAACATATGGTTAGGTTGTGTAGCACAATGGTGGGAAATCTAAAAGCAAAAAAATATAGAAACAGTTAGTCTGTGAAGAATCTAGAGCAATTCTAGTCCAACCTCCCACTCAATGCAAGGTCCTCTAAGGTCAGGTTAGTTAGCTACACTTACTTTCAGGGCAATCTATTCCAGTATTTCACAATCCTTATGAAAATTTTTTTTTCCCTAAAATTTAATGAGAATTTCCTTTGTTGCAGTTTGCTTCTGAAGCCTTTCATCCTGTCATTTATCTTCTCATAGCCTTCTCTTCTTCAGGCTGGAGAAGCCCAGTGTTCTCATTCTCTCCTTCTCCAGCCACCAAACAACTCTGAGGAATATTCAATCCATGGACAGAGCAGGGTCTCTAGGAGGCTTTGCTCACTCTTTGCTAAGTGCGTCTCAGCCTTTTCATCTGAAAGCTTTTTGTAAGACTCTCCAGCTTTCAGCTAATAGAGCCTTAGCTTCCTATGGGAAAACAGCATGCTTCTGGGTTGAGTTCATAGCAAGACAGAGCACCTACATTGCCACTTCCATCTGCAGAGCATAACTGCCATTCCACCATGGTCTTGCATCTAATGTGTCCCTTTTCCATTGCACATATAGGTAAGCCCTTGGACTGTGCTGTCCTCATGGCAGCTCAACAGACATCCCCATCTCTAATCACTGAAGAGCTACAATACTACATTACCTGCCTTACACTGGAAAAACATTGTGACTTCACAATTAATAAGCACTCAACATTAAGTGAGAAAATGCACAGGTATGCATATATGCTGTTTGAAACAGTGTATCATCCTACCACATCAACATGTAGAAAAACAAAGTAATGAAGACCCCATCTGGCTTCACTGAGAAAGAGTGAAGTTGTCATTATTTGGCCTCAGCTGGAAACAAAGAACCAGTAACTGCTTTCTCAATCCCACACAGTTATGGAGAAGAATCAGAAGAAAAAGGCAAAACTCCTGTGTGTTGAGACAAAGGCAGTTTAACAGAACAGCAGCGGGGGTAGGAAAACAACAAAAAATACTACTAACAGAGGAAGCTCCAAATAGGATTACTGTACTAGGATCCCCCAGCAGAAGGTCCAGTCTGTGGACTGGGTATGGCTCACATGGGATGGAATTCCTCTGTCCCTGACAGAATCTGGGGGAAATTAACCCTATCCATGCCAGAACTAGGACATACATGTATAAGCTGTTCTCACAACCTTTGTTACTGCAATAAGAAGTATAAGCCTGAAAATGAGAACGGGAAAAAAAAATCCACTCGGCTCAGAGACTGCTTCTGGGCAATCAATGCACTCTGAATGACCTACAAAACTATGGTATATAAGTGGCTGTCAGTCACGTCCCACTGTCCATGTTCCTTTAAACACTGATCTTTATAACTGTTCTTTATTAAAAGCATTCACTTCCACCACTGCTGTTGCTCAGCTCCGTTCTCTTTTCCCAAAAAGGAAGGAAGAGTGAACAGACTTGGGCAGCCTTTGACTACACACATTCACTTACAAGACCGTTCTTAATGTTACCTCTCTGAAGTCTCTGTTTGTATATACTGTTTATATACTGTACTTTTAACTTCTCCAAAGTGCCTTCCCAGCTAGCCAACTGGGCGGTAAAAGGTTGTTTCAAAGATGTGAAGGATCTCTCCCTGTCACGCTGTCTCATAGTGCACCTAAAGCTTTAGTCCCACAATGTCTTGCAGGGACACTCCCCCCACTCCTTTAGACGTAGCTCTAGTTGCAGGTTTCTCATCTTTCTTGGTAGTGTCTCCCACACAGTCCTATTTGCAAAGCTATGAAAGAAGCATTAAACTCTCACACTCCAGCAAACCCAGAGTTCCTTGCAGCAGTTCCCCACCATGACCATCAGACTATAGTAAGAGACAGAAAGCTAACCTCAGGCACAGAGCAGTTTCACAGCCAAGAGAAACATGAAAGAAACAGGGGCCATTGCTGAATGCATGTTAGATGCCGCATCCTTTAACAGCACATGTGAACTGAAAGCTGTTTCAAGCAAGACACTACAAAGAAAAGCTGAAGAGACAACTCAGGGCGAGGAAAAAGAGTATTTTGGAAAGCTTCCAGCAAAATGCTACAGACAAGGAAAACTCCCTTGTGTCTCCTGTGGCCACTGGGATGTTACGTGACTGTTCTCCGCCTGCCCCTGTAGCGTGGGTGTCTGTGGACAAGTACTCAATTAATATTGATTCATTAACTTGGAATTAAGGACATTGTTCATCACAGCATCATAAATGCTCAAGTGTGAGAGAAATCCTGCATTTGGCAGCATTTGCACTGATCAGAAAGATGGGCTTAAACTGCAAACAACTGTCCATGAAAGGACTGGCACGGGTCATAGGCCAAAGCACCAGATGGACTCGGGACTCATACAGCAAAGCAGATTTGTTACTGAGCCAGGCTCAGTTCTTAATCACTTAAGACAGTAATCTAAAAGGTGGTAGATTTGGTGTATCACAGTCCTAATACCATAAGGCAGCCACTCCAGTTAAGATTTAAATTCAAGAGAACAGTCCAAAATGCTGTTAAGGCTTTGATTCAGTTGGTAGCTTTTTACAATCTAAAACTAGTCAGCAAGCCTGGATCACTGAGCATAATTTGGTTGGTTTAGTTTAAGACACAAAACTCAGCGAAAAGAGAGAGCACTGCTTGAGGACTAGCAAAATAACCTCTGGAAAAGGGAAAGTAGACCCATGCATCTGAAGTCATTTCAGAGATGTGTCTGACAATGCCCATACGTGCTGTCAGCCCCGACACGTGGTTCAGCCATGACAGTGGTGGCAGCAGCTAAAAGCACAGGAACAGGTACTTCCTGGACTGCAAAACAGCTAATTTATGCCATGATCTGCTTCTTGCACCTCATCCAGGACTAAGCAGCAGAGGCAAACAAGAAGCATACGTATGCACCTCATGCAGAAAGTAAGTTATACCTAATTGCTCCACAGGGTGATACAGTGATAATGGCCCAGCTGTAAAGCCCTGCCCTCTAATTTGGTTGGATGCTCAGCTCTAAGTCTCTCAACTCCCTCCCATGGAGATAGAATAACAATTTCTTCTTGTGAATAGAAGAGGGTATCATCAGTAGCTTGCTTTTTAGGGGTGATAACTTGAATACTAAAAATGACCATTTCCTGTTTTGACACTTCAACCTCATTCAGGCATATTACTTTGACACATTATGAATTCTTTATCTTGTTTGTACCCACAATGAAGCTGTGTGAAACCTAGGAACAGCAACATGTTTTTTCTGTAAGAAATGTGCAAGATTGATAGCTAAAAGTCTATCATCTCCTATCTTGTCATTCCTTATAAAAGTCCTCCTCGTGATTTCAGCATGCAACAAATATACAATGCACTCCACTGATAATATCTGAAAAGGTCTGAATTATGGTCCAGAAGTACTGCTAATTTTATATCTGATAGCAACTGAAGTGCTTCAGCATCCTCATCCTCTAATTGCCCCTATTTTTGAGAGGATATAACATCTTACTTCCATTAAGTTCACTGAAGTCCATGAACAGAACAAACAGTATACATATAAAAATATACTATCAAGTAAGTTGTAATAAGCCTGTAGAATTTGTTTCACTCCAGGACTAAGAACAATAACAAAATCTAACACAGACATCACTGGAAGTACGTGAGTATTCAAAATCCAAAAGGAAATCAGTGAGTAGCTTGCAGAGATGAGAATGTCATACAGTGTCAATCACAAGACAACTGCCAAAACAAAACTGACCACTAATGAATCACACACAAACATGAAAAGATACATAATATCAAGCACAGAAAAATCCTATAAACATTTACTAGCACTTTGCAGACTGCTTTGTTTGTTTTCTGTTAATAAGTACACGTCATGGAGGTTTAACTTACTTATTTTGCAATTAAGATGTCGAAAGCAGTCTCCAAAATGGACATCTATTAACTTTTTCAATAGTCTAATTAGGATTGCAGAACAAGGTATACATCACAATGCAATGTAAGTCTGAGCTAAAAGCAGTAGCTGGTTGAAACTGAGATGGCATTATTTATTTTTTTAGCAAGTTGGAGAGAAATCCCATAGGAAGTATTTCAACTCGGAATTTTAAGGTAATTCTTTTAAAAACACTTGGCAAATTGAAATATTTAGAGACAAATTCTTCAATGAAGTCTTCTGTCTTACTTGACCCTTTCATGTAAAATCCTCAAGTGCTGCTGCAATAAAGTTATTCCATTCTAATGAGGTACAGATTTAGCTTAGGTTCCTCCCTTAGAAACCTTCTCTTTGAGATTATTCCAAGAAAGTCTCTCTGCCATTCATCCAGTAGCTGAAGTCTCTTCCCTTCACTTTGTGTTTGGCTCAAACATTTTCAGTTAGAAAACCAAGACAAAAGCAAGTCCATCTTCAGTTGTTTTAAAAGGTGGAGATGAAAGATTGCCCAACAAGTAGTTGCTAGGACTATGCCTACCTGGATAAGCTTGTGTCATGCAAACTCTTCTCACAGCGACTGCACCAATGCTGGCCCTGCAAATTTGCTATTTTCAGTAGCATGATAAATGATGGCCACCCTAATACATTATTACTACCAAGGGTCTTAAGGCAAGGCTCAGCAGGCAGGCAGTTTGTGTACTAAACACACTGTCACCGTTGCTCCTACTGTGCACAGGGACAATCCTGGAACACCACATACCTGGAATTTAACTTTCCTTGACCTTTTCAGGTTTTCAAGTTCAGGATTTAGCAGCTTGGCTCCACTACGAACAGCAGGAAGTGAGCAGTTAAAATCCCTAAAAAGGCTTTGAAAGCTACTTGTGAAATGTACCGGTGCCCCTCTGCAATCCAGCGACTGGTGGGAGGGAGAGGAGGCTGAGGAATGGCGGAGTAATTCAAAAATGACCTTGAGGAAGAGTCTGTCAGCTCCCCTTCATGCTTCATTATACAGGGCCCTATTCTTCTGCTGAGCTTCCCAGATGTGGGAAAAGGTATTGAAACTTCCAAAGCAGCAATCTGTTCTATTCTTCAAAGACAGGACGATTTGGAGGTTTTGTCAGCTTTTTGTCCACTGCATTGTGCATTTTTACATTTGGGTTGTGAAACTGCCTAAACAGCTGCCAAAGCAGGGTGGATCCTCCAGACACCTCTGGCATCAGCTCAGCAGCTGGAAGTCCTGCAGCACATCTTGGCTAAGACCATTCCGGGATCTTGTTTCACAGGGTCATTTAAGAGCAGGGAGGAATGTCTTCCAATACAACACTTGAAATCCCAGAGAGGTAACATGCCATTTTAGCAAGGACGTTATCCCTGATACAGAAGTGTCTATACACTCCTGGGCAATGCCTGCATTCTTCCTCTCAGTGCTTTGGAGTCTCATTTGTCTCTGGTCAGTACAGCTCAATTATTTTCTTAACCTATTTGTAAGTCAGTTCTCCTGACCGATGCAGACTTCTGGATGCTGGGAACAAACTTGAAAAATTTGCCTTAAAGGACAGATTCAGGTTCATTGTTAGAGAAGCAGGTTCCCAGGAAGAGTGTAACGGAGACTCCATCATGGTCACTCCTGCAAAGGTGGTTGGTTATTCTCACAGATGCTCAAGGACCAGCTGAGAAAGCCAGTAATGATTCCCAACAGCACAGTAGCAATGTGAACCAGGAACCTACAGGTCCTACACATATGGGGAATTTGTTTGCCTCTGTAGAAAGAAGGGAAGAAAACCACCAAAATATGCAAAATGAGACACAAGTTTCACAGTCATTTCAGAGCAAAAACTCCAAATTGATACTAATTGATTTAACAGCTATGCAAGCCAAAGGAATTACAGTACTAGAGCTTTACTTATAGTACAGATACAGGAAATCCAGTCAAAAAGGTGAGAATTAGAGATATAAGACCTAAGCAGCACTGCCTCAATAAATATATAAAGCACTCGTTTTGCCCTAGTATTGCTGGTGGAGGTGTCATGGATCAGAATCCATTTATGCATGTTTTTGTTAAACACAAACTGCAGCTAAAAGCAAATCACCTTTTGAACAGTAATAAAGAGAAATCACATCCTGCTCCCACACAATTACCAGCCAGTTTATGGGGCAGTCTGAGGACTTGCTGATGTATCTCAGTAAGTAAGCCTGGCTCAGCACGGGCTGAAGGTAAGGGATGATCTCCCTCATCATTTCCCCAGGTACTAGGTGACACTCATTTTCTTTCGCAGTGCAGTGGGACACTCACAAAGTAGTGGAAAATG
Source organism: Nycticryphes semicollaris (assembly GCA_013400055.1). Classification (NCBI taxonomy): domain Eukaryota; kingdom Metazoa; phylum Chordata; class Aves; order Charadriiformes; family Rostratulidae; genus Nycticryphes; species Nycticryphes semicollaris. The sequence continues at coordinate 218,720 of VXBJ01005989.1, forward strand.
CAGGGGACTCATAAGTTATCTTTGGTCTCTCTCCAGATCTACTATTGTGCAGCCTTTTCTGCAAAAGTCAGCAAGGAGAAGGATCTGGATTATCTATCCCCAGTAATGACTAACTGTAGCAGCTGCTCTTCCCAGTTCATAGCTCCAGCAAATATTACAACAAAAGGGACAACAATGTTCTACACAATCTTCAGCTTTTGCCCAAGGCACACGCACACCAATGCTGACCACTGGACTAACAGATAGTAGGTCCATGTGCTTGTTAGCATGTAACTTCTAATGAGTAGAGGTCAACCAAAACCTACCTAGTCATCTGCCAGTCAAGCTGTTGCTTAAATACAGGTAAGAAAGAGTTATTCCTAAGAGATGTTTACTTTGTATGTTATTCCAAATCAGTCAAATCAGTATCTTGCTTGACATTCCTGCTAGTTTTTTTAAATTTCAACATCTTTATGTCACTTAAAAAAAAATCCCACTTTTCTTTGTCTGATGATAATGCCTTCCACATTTCTATGAGTTCACCCATGGCTCCTTTCAGTGTCACATATGTGACACCCTTTGAGGGTTCACACATGCACTTGTGCACACTTCAGACTCCCATTCCCTTAAATCTGTGTAATGTGTACGTTCTCATACAGATACAAAGTAGTTTCCCAGAAGTGCTTGCAGGATCCTGGCCTCTAGTCTCTGCTAGGACTCTGTCTTTCAAGGTCTGCTCAAATTTGCTCCAGTCTCTCAACTCCTTTCAATTTACTCACAGTGAAAAAAGGGGACTTTGGCTCTGCTTCAGGTGCTGTTCTCTCAGAGCAGGTGCACTTAACACAATCGATACAAGAGGAAGACTAATGTGATACCATTGTTGGCATTGGTCAGACTGTACAGAAAAATAACTGTAGCACTGGTTCTGCAGCCCTCTGAAGCTCCCCATATGTGTTCCAAGATGAGACCCTGGCAACGAGCTCCACATAAAGCCCAGGAGGCAGCCAGTAATTTCATATTCTGCACAGGGACTGAAAAGCATGAGGTAAGTTGGACCTGAACTCTCAGTATTGGAGAAGTGCTGAATCGTGTTCGGTGAGACCAGCTGTGCAGTATCTCCACACCAGAGAAAAATGAAATGTGTGAGATCACGTAGCAGATTACACAGGCAACAGCTTTCTAATTTTGAGTGCTCTGCATTGCAGCTTTATCAATGAGGGGAGGAAGTTACAGGGTTTATTTTAATTATTATTTTAGTAGGTGCTTTCTCATTCCCAAGGAAATGTATACATGTATTTAAAATTAGGATACACTCTCTCCCCTTCACCAATGCATAGGTTTTTATGCCACTAGGCTGGCAATCACAGATACAGATAAAATGAAAGATCTAGGGTCACTCAACATACTTAACGCGCAGTTTCTTTCCCCCAGTTAGACAGGGAGAGGATGTCTAACAGCTGCAAAGCCTCACTGGCTCGTCATAGTGTCATGTTGAGCTCTGATCTACAGGAGCTGTAAAAGGAAACTTGCTGCTTTGCTGTGTAAATCTTCACCATCAAACCTGAGGTCAAATTGACAGGTTCCAGTTAATTTCCCTCTCCAGTCTCTATTAATTACAAGGTCTTTTAATTACTGCATGAATGTGAGGGCTGGAAACAACTTAGCTGCTTTTCCAAGATTTAATTACCAAGCTCACACCAGTGGTGACCCATCTTGGCCCAATGCAGCAGGAGCTGCTCGCTCTCACAAAATTCTGTTCACCAACACAGCAGCCTCTCCCTGCTGTGCTCAACCCAGGACAGCAACTACTGGTGGAAGTGAGATCTCTTGTCTGCCTTTTCCTCTCTCAATTCAAGCAAGAGGTAGGCACAGCTGGTAACGCACACAACTAGAGCCATGTACATGGCAAAGAAAATCTTTGCAATCTTCTACATGGGTAATGTCCATATTGATTCTTTTGCCCCGCTTTTCAGATGCTCTAACTCCCCCCAAAGGTAGGGGACAATGTTCAAAACACCCAAATGACTCATGTACAAGTCTGACTTCCAACACCATGCTTTTTAACTCCTGACATACAGCCACAGCTGGTGTCTAAAGTGGACTTGGCCAAGAACAGAAACACTGATGGCACCTCAGCACCCTGAAACTGGTTATACTTGGGAGGGTGGTACACAGGAACCCATGACATCTCCAGGCCAGCAGCCATTTTTCTATAGGTGATTGGACCCAAAGCCCAGAGATAGAATTAGCAGCCCTGGTGGGTCCAACTGATTCAACACACAGCCTATAAAACTGCTAAACAGTGGAGGAAGGGAAACAACTCAGTCCACGTCAAACAAAGAAATGCATCCAGAAACCAGAAAAAATGCAAATATTTCATCTTCATCTTTACGGCATGCTTTTGCACCCCTGCAGTCTGAAAGAACAGCCAGCAATAACAACCCCCTAAAAAAGGCAGGGAATAATATGGATTAAAACCGCAAACCAGCACTGCTCAGCCCCTCTGAACAGTGCATCCAGTCCAACTGCATTTCTGTTGAGAAAACACTGCTCTGCAAATGTTCAAAATGAGCTTCAGATAGCAGCTTTATGGGTCTCAAATTGCAACACGATAAACAGCATGTACAGAAGCCACTACAGTCTATGAGGAAGGGTATTAAGACCTTCTGGTAGAGGAACTTCAGCAAACACTTAGGCAGCCTGAATTTATGACCTGATCCTTCAGTTCCCTGCTCCAGAAGTGACTAGCCCTTGGCTTCTTCATACAAGCTGTGATTATTTCCTGAGTATAGCTTTTGGAGAAGACTGAAAGGAACTCAGCTGAGCTGCAGCTCACAACTCTCAGTTTGCTGTTTTGCTTATCGTTTTCTATTAATTCTTTAAAAAAATATATTAATGTTAGTCTTCTGCATAAGAGAGGAGTAGAACCAGCAATAAAGGCTGCTAAAAGAATAATTTGGAGCTGTGAACAGAGATCAATAAATAAATTGGAGACCTGTTCAGGCACCACCTCCCAGAGCTGAGGAGCATTAAAAACCAATTAAAAACCTCACATCTGTCTCACAGTCATTCACACAGGAAGTGAAGGACAATCATAAGGCAAAAATTGTCAAAAGAAAGTGGATCTTCTTTGACCACCTTTATGGCTGATCATATAGCAATTAACTTACAAATAAAATAACCCAAAAGTCACTATATTTTAAACCATTGGTTCTGGTTTTACAAAGCAACAGACCCCTCTCCTCATTGATCATCTCAGCACAGTTAGCATTTGATTCATGAAGCTGTGCCTCAGGTTGCCAAGAACAGAGCTGCTTCTTAATTAATAATAATGAGCACTAGCTGAGAAGCCTCACACTTATCAGACCCTAAAGGAGCACCAGGTGAAGCAGGAATCTCAGTGGACAGCTTTTATTCAGCCAGGAGCAGAAAGAGATTAGTAAGAGATTGTGTTTACAAAAAAATGCATAAATCATCTTTGATGTTCACCTATAATATAACCAGCATTATCAAAAACAACACCTTTTAGAGTTTTAGCAAAGTGTTTAGTACAGCAGCCCATGATACTACCTGAAAGTGATTACATCTGTAAGTTTAACAGCCACAACTTGGTAATTAGCTATGAGACAGTAAGGTACAAGTTTTCTGTAGCTGAGAAAGAAGATGCATTTGTTTTTCTGTGGCAGAATCTTGTGGAAAGGAGATAAAAAATTAAGCCATTGCATGAACAAATTACACAACACAAAAACATTTTCACACAAATAAAGAATCAAAGTACATTGAATGCTCACATAAGGCAGGAATAATTCCACTTTCTAGTTTAGGAGACCAAACATCAGCTGTATTGCATGCACCAGATTAATTGTTTGCAAAATTAAATCCAATAAAGCACAGGTGACTGATGCTCGGTCAGAATTTTGTTTCCATGCCAAACCCCAGAGACAGACCAGCAATAGCTCCAAGTCTACCACTGTGTCTGACATTCAGCAGTCTGCTTGGTTCAAACAGTGCTGGCACCCAAGCACGAAAAAATAGTGTCTTCTAATCAGGGCACTCATGTTGGTAAGTGGTTCGAGAGTCCACAAGGTCCTATTTAGCTGGTGGTGAAATAAATACAAATGTCACCTGAATGATCAATGCTATTAAAAGTAAAAGAAAACCAAACTGGCTTCCATAGAGCATCTGAAGCCCAGGACAAGAATATGAAAACCGTTTTCTTTTCCAGAACTAAGCGACTTTTTGTTATTCCTATTATTTACAGGGGGGAAGTACCAGCTGTTTAAAAGTGCCAAGAAACCTTTTGTATCTTTCAAACCTGGCACAAATCACACCCATATACAGTAACACACACTGCAAATCCTTTCTAAGAGGTTATCCTAGCCTAGGTCAACACCAGGTGCTTCAGCTGCATGTTTCAGCTTACAAACCTCTGCATAAAGCATCACGCACCATGGGCCTGCAGCAGCTCTTCTGGGAATCCCAAGGACCACCAGCAGCTGTTTGTGTACAGCCCTTTCCACAGTGCAGGTAGCTCTTTATCTTTTCTTCCTTCCCCATCTCCCTTGCTTCTCTTGAGAGCACCAAGACCCCTCACTCTCTCCCTCAGAAGCCCCCCAGTGTACTGCCCAGCTGTCCCGAAGCAGCTGTCTCCAATGGCCAATGACACACCTGCAAAATGAGCATGGGAGCCACAGAAGCATAAAATTTTGAGAGAGACTGCTGGGCTGTGAGTTTCCTGTAATCCCTGGCACTGGTACTGCTGATCACATTCAGCATCACAAGATTCATTGGGTCAATAATGACAGGTGGTTGTTGCAATCACTGGAAAGTGAAAGCACTAGTGCGCATCCAACCTAAACTTAACAACTGCTGAGCAGGCAAATAAAAAACTCCACAGGACATTCGACAACCTAGGCAAAGGGCCAGAGATTTCCACATACCTTCCGTCATGGTAAGGAGACACCTTAGCTTTGTGCAGAAAAAAACCCCAAACCTCAGAAACAGCTAAAGAGCCCAAGGAAGCCAACCAACCAACCAAAACACACCTGAATAAATTGTCCAGTCTTGGATATGGTCTGTTTGACCCATGTCTGTTACCTTAAAAAAAGCCCCAGCTCTGCAAATAGCTCTCAGCAGCTGAGCTGGCTGCTATTGGATTCAGGGATATGCATTTCCAGCAGAGCCCGCTCAGGTTCCCCACCATGGCAGCAGGCCCAGCTGCAGCTAGTCAGAACACCGTCAAGTGCCAAAGGTGTTATGAGAGATCATGCATGTTTTAATGAAACAAATTAAAGGAAGAAAACAGAGGTGGAATCCTTTTCAAAGCTGCAGCTTTAAAGAGACCTATGAATAACTGACTTAAAATTAATTCTGACAGGGTTTGCTTTGTTTCTCTATAAAAAAAAACCCAAACCCCAAAGCTGAGGAGAATTAATTCCCATACCTTTGATGGCAGAGAGGCTGACAATATGCCTTTAGACAGCAAGGAAACATCTCTGAGGAGCAGACTCAAGACTCAAAAGTTCTTTCCTTGGTTCCAGTAGTAAGAAGTTAATTCATTGTCAAGTCTGCACTCTGCTGTTGGAAAGTTTGCATCCTCTAGTTACATGATGAAAAGAGGAATTCAGTAATGCTCAAGGGTCACTGCAGAAGAGAGGAACAAGGAAATAGTTACCAATAGTCAAACAAATACATGCCAAGACCATTAGATAATCTAAGACTGACAGGAAAAGCAGGTAAAATGATGATCAAAAGTTGGGCTAATTTAATTGTCTGCAGATAGTTTAAAAAAAAAAAAAGGACAGGAAAAACCTCATAATTCCTTAAAGTTACTGGGCTGATACACTTTTTTTAATTACAAATAAAAGGAATCCATATACGGAAACAGCTAGAGGAACTGTGGAGATGCAAAGCAGGCCAGAGTCTGTACATGTATGGAAAAATCCTGAGGGGGGGACAGACAAAGGACAAAACTGGTACAGTTGTGTCTGCAGAGCTGCAGAATGCCAACTGTTTCCCTCCTCTGTCCTCCCAGCTTGGACAGGGCAGATGAGGTCTGCAGTGCAACTGGCGATGTCAGAGGAGAAGATGTCTAAGATGTCCCTTAGACAACCTTCTGGAAATGGGATCAAAATACTTGAGTAGGTAGAACTTAATAATTTCTTCCAGATCCTGCACCAGCATCACTTTAAGTACGATACAGCTGATAAGACAGAAAATACTGAAATTAATCTTCCACTGCCCATTTTTTTTTGTTAGAAAATGCATACATGTAGCAAAGTTCCAGCTGTGTACATTCCACATTTGCATGCTTCTTTTAAAAGTTCAAAAATAACTGTGAGCTCTGCCCTGTTTTCTGTGATTCATTTTGCAAGGGCAGGAAAGAGAAATCGAGAGAAACAAGAGGTACAAATATGCAGGAACATAATGCTGTTAACAAGTGCCTAAACCAGCACCAACCTGAGCTGATTTCTTTTTTCAGCCACCACGCCTCAGCATTTAGATAGGACAGGCGTAGTTATTAATATAGTTACTCTGTTTCTGGTCGGGATGTTACTGCAGCCTCAGGCAAGTCTGCACTGTGTTCTGTTGCATGGCAGAATACATACATGTTGCATGGCAGAACAGTGCTTCCTCCGAGAGGTGTTACAAGATGTGATGTTAGAGCTGTCTCATAGGGCTTCAGTAATGCAGCTTCCTTCTGGCCTGCAAAAGCTGCTGGCAAGCCTTTTAGAATGGTGTAATTCAGCACTACCTTCCTGTTCCTCATGCTTAAGTGGTGCACACCAACATTAACTCATAATATCCATGGAACACAGGAGAAAAAGCGGTAGTTGCTTTTAAAAGAGACCAAAAAACTCCCTCTGCTGGTTTCAGTTTGAAAAAAAAAAAGAATTATTTTTCAGTAGTGGTGCAAAGCACTACTATGCTGAGATGCTGAGATCACACAGACCTGACAATAGAAACTGTTTCCCACATACCATGTTGTATTTCTACAGAGTTTACACCCAAGGTCTAAAGCCGTGATTCCTTACCATTAAAATTAACAAAAATGGTCATTTAAGAGTGGGTTTTTTTGCTATTGCAATACCAGTTTTTCAGCAAAGAAAGGCCAAGCAAAATGTTCTGAATAAAGGCTAAAAAGCAGAAGTTGTATGAGAACATGATGACTGGCTAACATGGACCCAATTTACTTGAAGGTTCAAAGGGAGATTTTCAAACAGTTCAAGTTTAGGCATCATTAAGACTATTTTCCTTATTTACTGGAACAGAAAAAAAAATAAAAAATCACAGAGTTCAAGGTTTCCCTGAGCTACAGCTCAAACAAGCAAGTCACAATGTAAAGCCCCAGATCTAATACATCCCTAATTTAATTCCCTGAAAAATTGCTTGCATGTATCTATCCTAATTCAGGGCAGTAACATAATTCATAAAATCTTCTAACCTTAATTCATACTCGCTTCACTTGTAGAAATGTTGTCTTTAAGTTAATATGATCACAATGGGCCTCATGTTTCATAAAAATAAAATCCAAGTAATTAAGCTCCATCCCCGAGTTTGCTCTACATTAAATATTCTTACAGGGTTTTAGCGCATTCTCAGTGGTGAGCAAATTAAACCATGTTCTCAAACATGTTCGTCTGCAAAAAAAATCCTCCTCTGCAGAAGGGGGGGCTGCAGCAGCAGCTCCCTGCTATAACCTCCACGCATCGAAGCTCAGATCCTAACAAATCAACAGAGGGGCACGACTGCTGAGAAATGAAACACAGTACGCAAACAAGTGATAACGGCCATTACCGAAGGTCTGAGGAGGAAGTGTTATCTACAGGATACTAAATTCAAGTAACCTTAGGAGAAAGTAAAAACCTGAGGAGTGAAATCAGGCTTGTTTAAAACGCATTGAAAACCGGGAACCCAATAGCATTAGTGATTTCTGATTATTTAACCTATGCTATATACCGTGAAGTTGATGCACGATCAACAGGAAAGAAAACACACATACATTCTCCCCGAGTAATTTTCCAGAAGTGACCACCAGCGTGGCAAATTGTTGCAGTACAGTGAAGGGAACACCTCTTCCCAGGCAGGCAGGATTTTCTCTGCAGGGTATGTTTGCGCACTGAAAGAGCAGTTAAAGATTTCTACAAGGGCTTGGAGTTGCAAACAAATTTGCACGTTTAGTCTTTATCTCCTGTATCCCTTGTGGATTTCCAACCTGAGCAGTCAGTGAGCTGAATGATAAATACAGCCAGCTGAAACAAGGCCAGCCCGTCACAGAGATCAAGCAGGGAAAACAACTAAATTATTCCAGTTTAAGTTACATAGATGCTTCAGCTGAGGTTATCAATGCCTGGTTTACTTCCTCCACCTCCAAACAAAGGATTGCTTCTTTTAACAGCGCAATGTTGCTCACTGAAATTAATAAATCAATATTGCTTAGTTTGAGGCTGGCCTATCAAAGCAAAGAGGACAGAGTGAAGAGACGAATGGTCCATATGCTACTCAAAAAGACATAACCCCATCTATGCCTAGGAAGGTGTTTTGACATACAGAGAAAGTACATACACAGAAATTAGATGGTTAGAAACGTGCAGTCTTTCGGCTGCTTGCATTGCACTGCCCTCTGCTGCTCACAGGAGCAAAAGTCCAGCCTTATAGATGAGTTAAAATAGGGTGGAGGAAGGGCAAGAACAGAAGTTTTTGCTGTCAAAACAGATGAAAATATGAGTTCTCTTTTAAGTTGATCTGAAGAAGAAAAGGGAGTAGATAGACGTATTTTCTTCCATTTTTCCTAGACAAAGCATATCATCTTGCTTGCTTTTATCTACCCACTTTCTACACATTTGCAATTAAAATAACAACACTTATTCTTGTCCTTTCCTGTTAGCAGAGCTCTAAGTGCTTTACCAACAAAGTGCCTACTATTAGACCTTGTTATTTACCCTGCAGACACTGGCTGAAACACATTTGCTAAGGCCTGATCACCCGGTACTCAGTTTAAAGCAGGAAGCACAATATAACAACCCATGCCCTTTACTTACAGGAACAGCTGAGAAGCCCTTCTATAATGCTTATCCTGTGACCTGTGTGTATCTAAGGCCTCTCCTCTTAATTTGTTTAGTTTGTACCTACACTAGTCACATTCCAGGATAAGACTCTAGAAGACAACTACACAGGTGATGCAGCGTTCTGAATCAGCAGTTTAACTGATGTTCCACTGCAGTGTGAAAATAACCTCCATGACCCTAGTTCTGCTTTAAAAAAAATGCATTTGAATGAAATCAGACAATATTAATAACAGAATAACAAGTGTCAAAGATAATCCCTTGAGAAAATTAACACCCTCAAAGCAGCTAAAAAAAAAAAAAGTGTCATTAGAAGCATACTTTAAAGGAAATACATATTTTGCATATATAAATACAGAATACAAATACACAGTATTTTTTCAGTATCCTGCATGTCCCAGAAATGCCACACACTGAGCTTTCAACAGCCATTAATATAACACACACGCATAGACCTTAACTAACTCTTTTGAACTAAGAAATTGACTGCCAGCATAAAATGCACAGGAGTATTATTAGCAGAGAGCTTGTGTATCATTAAGCTTCCCTGCACGGTAATACCGAATCTGCAAGAGTTTATAAGCATATGGTTTGAACATCATAGACTTTCTAGAAACATAAGTTCAGATGCTGGCAGGATCAACTCAGCTTGACAACCTTCTGCTGTGTATCTTGCAGCAATAGCTGCTTTACTACTACTGTTTGATACAAGATCTCACACGAACGGCTCGCGCCCGCGACTGGGGGCTTCTAGGTTGCTTCTGGCATACAAAACAAATAACACAGCAACAACCACGGGAACTACAGAGCAGAACTCAAGAGGGTTTATGAACTAGGACTCAACTCCGAGAGTTGCCTGTAGTAGTTTGAATAACACAGAAGTCGGTTGATCAAATAACTTTGCCAAAGGTGAGTGGAATTTAAAAAATAAAAGCCAACATATCCCACAAACTCATAATTTTTTCTATCAACTTAATGTATATCTTTGGGATCCTCCAGGAAGATGAGAACACAGGTTCCTAACATACCGTGATACTGTCAGTGTACTGTTTGGGATATGTGTTCCTATGAGGACTTTCTCACAGCGCTTCAGAGAACTTGTCCACAGTGGTGCATGTAACTCCCATAAAGAAACTATTCCCTCTCATTGACTTGTAATAAATTCCTGCAAATAACTGCTGTGGAGCCCTAATAAGATGGAAATTCACTGGATCTCATAGTAATAAAATAGTTCCAAATAAACTCCATACAACCTGCCTTGCAAGGAATTACTTTATCTATTTTTAGTATTTTATTGTAAAAATTGAGCTTTGTACGTAGCTCAGGCTTTTGAAAACTCCTAAGCAGGCAGATGCAAGGAGATTAATATAATATTCAAAAAAATAAGGGAGAATGTTTCCTTGGGGAGTTTTTATCATGCTGTCAGCATAGAATCTTTCAAATCTTGACTGTGCTGAGACTAGTATTATTAATTTTACACACGAGGAAAGTAAGGCAGGGGAGAGTTGGACTAGATGATCTCCAGAGGTTCCTTCCAACCCCATATCATTCTGTGACTCTGTAAGGCACAAGTTAAAGGTAGCATGGGATAATTAGTACAGTTTGTCAAGCTGAGTAGCATTTAAAATGGAGTAAAGAATTGTAGGAATTGCTTTGTATTCATGTACACACAATCAGACTAGGTGATCCAAGTCTTTAAAGTCTCATTTGTTTTCTGGGCATACGCTTCTGATATAGCTAAAATACCTGTATTTACCATCCCTAGACTTACGAGTGTGTGTGCACAAAAGCTATTCTATACTGATGATCAGAAGGAAATTAGGGAATTTACACAGACTGATTTTCAAGAGTGTCTCTCGTTGTAACTGTAGCACCCAAGATAATGATATATCAGCTCTCTTCAGAATAAAATCTAAACAATTGTTTTGATTGGAGAGTTATTAGGAGAACCACATTCTGTCAGAATGTGAAGCTCAGTTGAAATCTAAGTGTTTCTCCCAGATTGCTGCATTTCTATGGGATTTTGTGAAAAAAAGGTAAAGAAACTTTTGGAGTAGCCTGTCTCCACAACTGTTTTTAAATGCCTGCCCACCTGAGCTATTTCAGAGGCTGACATTGCAATAAGCTTTAAAAAGCAACCTCTGTCATGAAACGCTTTCAACAATTGAAGTGATTTTCACAGACTGTGGTGGAGGGAAGCTTTTTATTATTTAAACAGCTTTGAAGTTTCCAGATTTTGTTCTGCTTTAAGAATGATTTTTAATTCAGTTATTCCAAAGCAGAGTTTCTGGTGTGTTACTTCTGCCTTCAGCTTCATATCAAGAACTCCCACTATATTCAGTAAGGACTTTGGAGCAAGTGCAAGGAACTACTAGCATTGTACTAGACCTGAGGACTCTTACTGCCTGTAGTTTCACAGAAAACAATTAGAAACTCTAACAGAAGATCCCCTTCTTACCTTTCAGACCAATCAGCATTAAATACTTAAATAACTCATTTTTAGAGCTGTGGCATTTATGCTCAATGTCCTCTGCTAAAAGCCAATTCTCATTTGAAACAGTAGCTGATATTCACAACCTAAGGAAAGAAGCAATCACACAAAGCCAGTTGACATTACGCATGCACTAGTATTAACTGGTCTAATTCAGCTGCATTCAGTGATGCTCTTAACAATAAAACATTCCTGTAGAAAGAAGAGTGTGAAGGGTGTGGATGCAGGCTTGCAAAAGGGAAACGTCAGAAGTTTCTCTTCACATCTCATATTCTGCCCAAAGACAGTAAAGCCGATCTCTTCCAGTGCCAGGGGAACATCGCTCTCAGTCCAGTCAGCAGAGCATTGCTTGTCACTGCCACAAGGCCTTTGCCTTTGGATGGGAGAGGGCAGAGAAGACAGGGAAGCTGTGACTTACAGCAGCTTGTAGGAACAGTACTTACAGAGTCACTGCATCAGCTGTTTAACATCCGATGATCACAGCGATAGGATTAGACATCACTGTAACATAGTCTTGTCCATCAAGCAAAGAGCACCCTTACCCAGAAGAACTGCAAGGCAGGAGGATCCACAGCATGTAACTACCTTTTTGGGCCTCAGTCGAGGAAGGAACCTAAAACACGTTTAAATTTGGAAACCCTAAGCAGGAGTTCCTTGTACCCCATGGAAGTCTTTGAAGATGACTTCAAAGCTCAAAATAAAACCTTGGTTTAAAAATACTGAATCACAGAATCACAGAATCACAGAATCTTAGTGGTTGGAAGGGACCTTTGAGATCATCGAGTCCAACCACATGGAAAAAAAAAAAAAAAAAAAACCAAAAAAAAAAAAAAAAAAAACACAAAAAA
>VXBJ01005989.1:231528-264589 GCA_013400055.1 Nycticryphes semicollaris
CCCGGCACTTGGCCTTATTAAACCTCATCCCATTGGCCTTGGCCCATTGATCCAACCTGTCCAGATCCCTCTGTAAAGCCTTCCGACCCTCAAGCAGATCAACGCTCCCACCTAGTTTGGTGTCATCTGCAAACTTACTGAGGGTGCATTCAATCCCCCTGTCCAGATCATCGATAAAGATATTGAACAAGACCGGCCCCAGAACTGAGCCCTGAGGGACACCACTGGTGACTGGCCGCCAACCGGATTTTGCTCCATTAATCACAACTCGCTGGGCACGGCCATCCAGCCAGTTTTTAATCCAGCGGAGGGTACACTTGTCTACACCGTGATTTTCCAGTTTCTCCAGGAGAATGCTGTGGGGGACGGTGTCGAAGGCCTTACCAAAGTCCAGGTAGACAACATCCACAGCCTTCCCCTCATCGAGAAAGCGGGTCACATGGTCATAGAAAGAGATTAAGTTGGTAATCCTTCAAGTGTTCCATCTTCGAACTACTTTGGGGATTTACCAATCCCCAAATTTTGATTGAAATGTCAACTTGAACTTCCATCTGCTGAAAGAGGTCAGATAGAATCAGTGGAGCAGATTTCCTTTTTTCTCAAGAATAATAAACCCTTCGAAAAAATGTGGACAATACTGATACACAATTAGGAACTTTTTATGAATGTCTACGTGTGTGCATACATTGTACTACTTTGGATTTGGGGGAAAATAAATTTCTCAAAGTAATCTCTTACGATAGTAATTTCAACAAGCTACATAAGAAAACTATGAAATACTCTTTTCTCCTCAACTGTTCATTAGACATGAAATGGCATACCTTTAAAAGCTAACCACATCAGCCCTTGTTCGTCTGGAAACAATACATTAAAGCGTTTAGCTTTTCTATGTCTCTTTTTCCTTCTCTTTTTTCTTTAATAAAGAAGTCTTGTGCTAAAAACTTGTAAATCTGTTGGAGAAAAACAATTCCATAAGAATAATGGAAGTAAGCATAAGCATAATCTTCCTCCCCCCTCCAAACTCCCTATCTACAATCCTATAATTCTACACAGTCAATTACTGTAAAAAAACCATACATGAAGTGAACACTCAGGAGAAATATATACTTATTAGAATTATGACTTTTATTTTTATTCACTAGAGCAACATTGAAGAAAGAATTTTTACATACAGATTTTTAAATCAACTTTACAAGCAAATTCCAATATACAGTATTTACTCTGGCCTGGGTTAAAAAACGAAAAAACAACAAAGCAGATAGTAAGGGTACCTCTTGTTTTAACTAAGATTGAAGATTTCACCGACACTGGAATTATACTGTTTTTATTGTGGTGCTTTTACAATTAAGTAGGTAGTGAGCAGCTTTACCACAACAGTGACTGAATTTCCTTGATAGCATAGTTGTAAGATCACTATACTGAGACCTACCACCAGGATCACGTATTAAATCCACTCTGCTCAGAGAAAGCCACTATAATAGTCAAGGAATAGTTATGGCAGCTCGATTCCAGAACAGATTTCCATTTTTATGGCAAGACTATGTCCACAGTAAGAGTATTATGTGCTGTGCAAAACCAGAAATACTTCCCCCCCACAACATGCAACCTAGCCGAGGATGACACTTTAGGATGTGCGTATGGCTGTGACATGCAAAGTAAATCACACTAATGGTATTCAAATTTCTAGCATCATTACAACAAATCAGCATTTAGATCAAGAATGAAACTAATTTTACTGACCTATGATGCAGTGTAGTTGCTATGGCTAGTCTCACCGCTATGAGATGTCAACTTGAGGAACCCACTTTTTGTAACTGTATGAAAAATGCAGGGCTGATTTGGATTTTCAGTGATTTTCTAGGAAGTCTAGGAGATAATATTGCACTTTTTTTTCCTAAAAAACATCTGCTGGCAACATTATTCTTTAAGGGCTACACTAGTCCTAGGGAAGTTTTGCCATTGGACTTGATCAGAAGTTGAAGTGCAAGCTTCCGGGAAGGGGAACGTAATATTCTGGCTGCATCATCAGTGTTAAAACTCCACAGTTAAATTAAAGTCATTGCACAACAAAAACACAGTACACTACATGGATATTTTAAAACATGCTAGAGTGTATATTGATTCTGTGAAAGTGATGTGAAGATACCTTGGAAACAGCAACACTATCAGGGAAATCGGTTTCAAACAAAAGCAACACACAGCAGGAGGCATCTAGATTATTTTAGGCACAACTCCAAGCAATAAAGCTCATTTAAAGTGCAATTTTCTTTTTTTCTTTTGTGTTTATTCACTTATTAAAACATGTAATTGCCTCTGTACACATAGAATGAACAGTAGTTTAATACTTTTGTGAATATTGCACAAAAGGACGAGAAATCAAAAACAAACAAAAATATGGCAACAAACCAGTTCTAGAAACCTAAAATACCCCTGAAGATATCAAACCCTTTAATTCATGTACTTAGGATAATCTGCACCAGTACTGACGATACACCTGCACCTTCCATAAGGTATATACATTACCTGAAAATACATACTCAGTCCCATTTGACAAGCTCTACACAATGCCCTCTTCTCCATCTGCCCCCAACCTCTGTCCTTTCCTGAAGTGAAGCTTCAAGCTTCACTGAGCTACTTCCCTTCCCGTCGCCTGTCTACTGACAGGGTTTGCTCCTACTCAGGACTTGCTAAACATGCAACAGAGCCTTCCCTGGTAAAGTCTGAAGAGCCAGAAGATGTAGTGTCTTTAGCGGGATGCGCAGTTAGCAGCTGAACACAAATACAATTCAGGCTAGCATCTGTCTCATCTGTGATCAAATCCTGCTGTTTCCTGCTGAATGTCTCACTAATCTGTCAGAACAAAACGGGGAAATGCTGTAACAAAGAATATAATCTACTTATGATCCTTTACAGAGAAAAAAAATACTGTCAAAAAATAAATAAATTTTTCTTCCTCTGGAAAAAAAAATAAATTAAGAACTATCTTTGTTTTTTTATGAAAACCCTGATCATCTCTTCACTTCAGTTCCTTTATTTTCAGTAAAGGTGCAGATAGATTTTTAAATGTAAACATAAAAATTTTAACCTCACTCAATCAGGTTGGTGATACCTCCAGAATAAGCAAGAGAACTCATGGTGAAATCTCTGTCATAGCATTAAGTGAAAATAATCCTTTTACACATAATTATACAACTAAAAATAAAATCAGCTCCTCTTCAAGGAAAGTAAACTTAAAAAAAAAAAAAACCCACCTTCCATAGAAATCTGTATGGACCAGAAAACAAACTAAGGATCTGATCAGTCCTTCAGCAGTTTTTAAACTCTTGAGAAACAGTTAGCTGCCAGGAGCTAGTTTTGGGGAATATAAAAAGTCAATTTTATTTTCTAATCAAAAGTGAATGCTTACAGTGTAGGCCATTTAATGCAACGCTTTTCAAAGAAATAAAGATTTTTTTTCCTGGAGAATAATTGTTACAGCGATCTTGAATTGGAGTTATTTTCATCCTGTATCAACTGTAACAATTAATGTTCCCCTTGTTACTTCTTGCTTACATTGTCTTTGTCCCAGTTAACAGGAGGTCCTGCAGGTCTCCTATTTCAAATTGATATAACCAGTTCTGAAATAGAACCTCCCTCCTACCTGTCTTCCCCCTAAGCTTTTCATTTTTCCACTTCATTGTCAGTTAAAAGAACGTATTGTCACAAATCCAAAAAACTTTCTTTAACATTATTTACGCACTGAAAAATTCAGGTGAGACAATTATATTTTTTTCCTTTTTCTCCCATCCTGCCCAGGTATCCATGAGGATACCCCTCGTTAAAAGGCCTAAATTACAGAAGTTGATTATTGAAGTTATTTATGAAATGTCTATACCTCTTCGCTTTAATTCTCTCAAAGAAAACACTGTGATATGTCAACGTCCCAGAGCCAAAGCCTAGAACAAACTATTAGTACCTTTCATTTTAACAACATTATGTGCTGTTCAGGAACAGTTTTGGAGCTAAGTCATTGTAACAGCCTTCTGCTGCTGATTTTAAAACCAATTCAATAACTGAAAAAAAAAAAAAAAAACCCTCAACTAGTAAGATCCAAGACACAGGGATGGGAAAGAAGGGAAGAACCAGAGATGGAACGTAACATTCAGTTTCTGGAAATCTTCACTGGATATGCGTATGTTTAACTCTCAGCACATGTGTCATGGTCCCAAAAAATCACCATGATGGGCCTATAATTTCCAGACCACTTTCAGAAAAAATACTTCTCCTAGAGAGCAGAAAAATGGTGGGTTTTTTGCTTTATTTCCCCCAAAAGCTCCTTCCCAGTTTTCATGCACTTTAGAAATTACACACACACACACAAAAAATTACAGAAAAACCCAAAACCAAAATACACATCTCTGAAAAACTCTTAAGAGTACCAGCTCTGGATTAGGACATAATAGGATTGCTCAAAGCAAATAAGTGGGGTTAATTCATTCTTTCTTTTTAAAAAATAGTTGCTTTTTAATACAAGCTTTATTCTGTAAAATAGTTTCAAATCCTTACACAGACGGCAAAGTTTGTGCAAAATTTCAAGTCAGGTACTTCAGAGTCTTTCAATATTAAACAGAAATCAATAAATACAAGTAGCACAATAAAGTTTAAAAACTAGTAATTAAAATGCATGTTGTGCAACGTCAATGTAGGTGTCATGGACCCCTTATTCCCAGAGGCTCCCTAATTACCAATTCATAAGAGCCTGTATTGGAAGGTTTTGCACAAGTATCCTTAGCACTGCATTTCAAGAATCTACATGGCAACGTGTCAATTCAACACAATAAAAACATACCACAATCTTAACAAATGATGATGTTTAAGAGAGAAGATTCGATTCACCCTGTGAAATCTGCTTATTTGTCTGTGAACAGTGAAAACGGGATAAATAAAGAACAGAGCAACTTCAGATTACAGCAAAACAAAACAACACAACCCACCCAACCCATCAGATTAAATAACATTAAATATGTCCGTCTTAAGATAATGATAAATACAAGGATTTTTGCATAGGCCTCTGGAATACAGAGTCAAAATTATGGCCAATAAAACATCTGCTAGTAAATCTAATTTTCCACCACTCTAACCTAACGAGTACTCAGAACCAAGAAGTTAAACTGAACAGCAGTTTCATTATCTAATAACTCAAAGAGAGGTAAGAAATGATTTCTGCCACCCTGAAATACGTAGTGCAGCGTTCTGGTGTTCGTGATCACCACAGACTTCAGTATTTACTAAGATTACTGGGCAATATAATCTTTAGTACAGACCTACAATTAATGAAACACTCTCAAGAGAAGCCGCACAGCTCATAACACGAGCCTCAGAACAGAACAGAATGGAATATGCAAACACTAAAGAAAGATGCTATTTGTACTATTCACTCAGGATTTGCAGGCTGTAGATAGAGGAGCCCCAAAGGCAGTCAGCACATGGGAAGTGGTTTAATGTATGGCATCATTCAGCGAGATGTAAGTTCGTTCTCAGTGTGTCTTTGGTTTAGGGAGGCGGGAATGCCGACTACAGGGCGAACTATCCCCAGAATGCAAACTGGTATTCTGTGTTTGCATGTTTTCCTTTCTCTGTACCGGTGGCTTTGGGATGTTAGTCTTCAAACAGGTGTTTTGAGGCTCTGCAGATACTGGTGTGGATTTCTGACTGCTCATTTGCTTAGACTTAACAAAGGACATGGTCGGTGGGCGAAGTTTAGACACTTTCTGACTCTGTTTACCCTTTAGGTTATCCTGACCAGGTGTTGGCTGTAGCTGAGTCGAACTACTTGATGGTAGAAGGTCACGTTCCTTGGAAGCAGCGGAATGATTTGCAGATCGTGTGAGAATGGCCATCGTAGGAGGCACTAAAGCAGTTGGGGGCTTTGCGATTCTTAAAGTCTTTGGCTGAGAAGCCTGGTTCGTGAATGAGGGTTGACCTTTCACAGCTAATTCAGTCCGCACCTCTCTAGCATCAGCTCTTGTAGAGGTCTGAAAACAGGAGCTGGACGGTAATGTACCTTCCTTATTACTAGTCACCTTTCCAGGGTCCTCAGTATTTTTACTTTTCAAATTTTCCAAATATGATGCATTCCCATCTTTTATGTTTATCTGTATACTCATTAAAGAGTTCACATCATTCAGGCTATTTACGAGGGAGACATCTGCAGCATTTTGATTCTGATGATTGCTATTTTCATGCAGACCATGTTTAGGATATTCACTGTGGGCCTCGATATGTGGCATTTTTATTAGTTTTCCCTGGGCGAGGTCTGTGGAACTGGGAAGGCTGCTGGAAGGCTGTAGTACTTGAGGCTGTTAAAGAGAAAAGAATACAGTAATATATTAAGGAAAGAAAATACCAGATAACATTCTGAATCCAATGTGCACAGACTGGATGCTTGAAAAGGGCTGTATGCCTAATTTTTTTTTTAAATCAAAACTTTGACAAAATAGGATGGTTCATGGAACATGTACAAATGTAACTTGTAACTTAAGTGGAAAAAATTACACCAGCACTGAAATGCACAACATAAAGACAAAAAAAGAAACTATTTAGCTTAAAAAAGAAAAGGAAAAAAGGCATGGTTGATGGTTTCACCTAAATCTGCAGGACAGCACAAGAACGGCACAAGTACTGATCAGTTCTGATTCGAGTGCTTAATAAACAAATGCAACAGCTCCCAGACTGTATCCATCTTTTAATTTCTATTCCCTGCATACTCAAGTTAACTATCCCAAACTTTTCATCAATGTTATATACATGCAGGAAAGGAATTTCATGGACCACATGAATTTACATTGCATTTCTCTTGCCTTACTGAGGTGAGAAGATTTGATACAGGTATGTTGTAATACAGGTTAGTGACTAGATTTAGGTACTTTTATCTTGAATGGATTTCAAATGGGCTGATAAAGAAGCCATCTTCAACAGAGTAGTACAACAGAGTACATCTGAAGCTAGAGATCATACATACATAGTGGTAACCAGGGGATAAAGACAGCTCAGTGAAGATTTTACGTTTTTATCAGAAGATATAATCTGATCACACATGTATCAGATGAGATAACTGGCAGTACCTCTTCTATTTTCATTTCTATTTTCTCTTTGCTCTTCCCTGTGAAAAGACTTCAAAGATTAAGGTATGCGCTGGCTTCTCAAACACATCCTAGACCTGCAACTTGTATACACACCTTGGAAGGATTAAGATAAATTCTGTAATTCATGGCAACCCCCCAAACCTATAAAAATTTCACCTATAGTTTTAACAAATTTCAGGTTTAGATGATTTTCTCATTTTTCTTTATAAAGGAAGGGAACCAAACTACTATAAACTAGCCTTATCCCTAACTACTTCAATTCTTACCAACTGACAGATTGCACATACAGAGCAAACAGGCTTATAATATTTGCTTAATAGGGAAATACAGTGAGTAAAAAATAAGCAACACTTGTCTTTAAGGGATTTTGACTAAAAGGTCACTTCAGTCACACTCTTGATTTAGTCACTACTTCTAAAATGAGAAAGTGAACTATTTTTCTGGTTTCTTTAGATCTTAGAATCAGGCAGGAAGAATGTATTGATAGCTGTGGATGCCAAAGTCCTGCTGTATTTCTAGGGCAACAGCGTGTCTCAGGATTCTTTAAGCTTTTTATCTTTTCCCTGGTGGTGTTACAACTGAAAATCGAATGCTCAAAACTCCTCATTGAGAAAAAAAAATAATTAATGGTAATAAGAGAAACATCAAAGTTTCCCAATGTAATTTTGATTTACGATCCATTTCCCCCCACCTTTCGAATATACTGATTTCTGCCTAGAAGTAAAGGCAGCATCTAAGCTGGGCCAGGGACACCAGCAAGTGATAGACAGGTAAGTGCAAATGTGTTGAGCAGTCTCAATAAATTTGTTTTGGAAAGTGCACGGAGGAGAAAAACGCAAACACAAAAAAGCTTTTCAAATGATTTCATGAGTATCAGAACATTTTTCCTTACACGACCAAAACTAGCTTAACTTTGTGAATCCTTCTTAACCAAGCAATCCTACAGGAAGGAAGTACTAAACACAATTAATAGTTCAATATATGAAGAAAGTTACAGCTTAAAAAAAATAATTGTTTTGATATTTTTGTCATTTTCCAGTGTTTATGCAATGGGTTACAGAATTCATTATCCTTTGAGCTTACGAGCTGACAGGCAGATGTTAGCCAAAATGATTTATTGATCTGAGACCTCACCTGCAAAATCAAAACTGTGAAAAATGAGTGTTAGAAACCAAAGCAATACATACTTGATTACCATACAAATACTTCAACAAATACTTCAGATTTTCTAATCCTAACTTAAGTAAAAAATTAGTATGTTTATAGCAAACAGTATTATGTCAAATTCTAAGATGTAAAAATAATTGTGAGAAAAATTCTTCCCCTCATCTAGAAAGAGTTACTAAATAGCAATCTTCAAAAATGCAGATAAATATCTAATCTAAGCATTACAAACCCTAACTTTAGATCAAATAACCCTAGTCTGACTAATCAGCAAAATGAAAAATTTTTAAGCTACAGAACAAAATATGTTTAACTCAACCTTCCATACTAATGCAAAACCATCTAAAATAC
The DNA here is from genome assembly GCA_013400055.1 of Nycticryphes semicollaris. Taxonomy (NCBI): domain Eukaryota; kingdom Metazoa; phylum Chordata; class Aves; order Charadriiformes; family Rostratulidae; genus Nycticryphes; species Nycticryphes semicollaris. Next base: position 240,168 of record VXBJ01005989.1, read on the forward strand.
AGTTAAGAAGCAAGCTTTTGGTAACACTATTTTGAGTTCTTTTAACAAAAACTAGATTATATTAGAGCTTAGCCATTTGGACAACTTTGCATTTTTACATACAAAACCATGTTTTCTTCATTATCCTTCATAACCTAAGAACTTTTAAGCAGTTTAATGCGCAAAAAGTTAGCAAAGGTAGAAAACAGTTACATGCTCGGAATTCTGAGAACACTAAAGCATCATCTTTACTACGTTGTTTTAAATACTGTGCTGCTTTCTAATTTTGTATTTCTATTTAGTCAAAGTCTGTCCAGTTATAACGATTACAGATTTTAATCTTTTCAAATCATTACATGCATTAACATTCAAGATGACACTGAAAGCAGGGCCTCCCCCCCCCCAGTTCCAAAATCTGCAAGATTTCCAAATCCAAGGCTTCTAACACTGAAAACTGCATTATTTTCCTCCACAGCTCATATCTTCGCCTTATAAGCAAACTTTTCATTTATGAGGGAAGTCTTAATAAGTTATGACCATGTCAAAAAAACCCCATCCAGCAGAAGGACCAGTATTTGGCGAATTCCAGCACAAGAAGGAGGGGGAATAGAAAGCTATAGAAGCATTCCACTTTCTAGGAAGAGTAATTTATTTTGAGAAATCTATTTTAAAGAGTTTGTCATCTGCATTGCTTTGAGTGCCCTTCTGATGGCAGGACAGACCATAACTTGGTGTAGAATGTCATGCTAACCAGACTTCTATTTTTGTTCCCTAAACAAAATATTCAGGTGGACAAACACCTGCATTCCTTTGGGATGCTCCTAAAATGTCAAGTTAGGCTCTAAAACATCTGTTATACGATGTAACTGTACAGAATTAGTCCTCCCCAGAATGAAAGCACATTAGACAAAACACTTTGTGCACATGCTCCTTTTTGTACAACAGATTTTTCTGTATCAGCAAGAGCTGAAGAACTTCAAATACTTGCATGTATTGGTGCACCACTCAAACTTACTAACTTAGAGTCCCCGACACATTAGCATAAAAGACTTTTTTCTTGTTTCTCTCAAGTAAATCTGGCTGTTACGTCATCCAGACAAAACCGACACCATATCCACAAAGCTGATTGCCATTACTACACAGTTATTGAACCACTGAGATTGCATTAGCTTTGCGTTGGAAGACTGAGATGAGTATGTTATACTGATAAAGGAGTTAAATCAATGTGGTCATGACAGTAATAGTCATTGCAACATCACTACTTAAAAATTGCCTTCAGTTTTACTTTGCTGCTGCTTCTCTATCTCTAACCTCAATCCCCATCTTTATCACCTCTGTAATGCTTTTGTAGAATGAAAATTAAGACATTTTCTCCCTGCAGTATTTGGACGAACAAGGGAAGTGAAGCAATGAGAAATCTGAGAACTGCATGCACATCTCCAATAGACATGCATCATGCATAGGGCAAAAAAACCAAGAGTGAACACGTGTGAGGGGGAGATGGGAAGAAATCTGAAGTTGTACTGTACCACGCTTTATCACAGAAGTAATGGACTAACTTCTCAACTCCTTGCCAATGGCATAATGGGAAAGCAGAGACAAGAAAAAGACAAGGACAATGATGTCAGAGGACTAAGACAAAACAATGAGCAATTGCCATGACAGAACTGCAACTTGTTACCATTTAAATTGCAATTATCACATCCCCCATTCATGTTTAATCAACCTTCCAGAAACAAAGGTAGCAATAGTGTTTAAGTAATGCACTACAAATAATACTTATAGCAAGACCTGCACGGAATATCTTTGCCCTTCTAACTTCAAGTCTTTTAACACAGTTAAACTCTTACACTTCAAGCACTGTTTAGAGCTGTAGCTACAATTTGTGTGTATGCTTACAGCTCCATATATCAAGAATATTTGCATCCATGCACATACATGTTTGATATCTAACAGTGAACAAAAATACAGAGATACACTGCATTATCTATTTTGACCGTGTTGCTGATACTGTTTCTAACCCAGTAACTTGCTCAGGAGCTTGAAGAGAGTCCAAACTACCCCAGTGTCTATATATTTTTTTTGGAGCAGGAGGGAGAGGAAGCAGTGGGAAAGAGACACTTTGCTACATAAAGTTTTCATTTTCTGATCAACAACAACCGTTATCTCACTGCCTTGACACAGGATAAGTTGTCATTTCATAGGCCTTCATTTGACGACACAGCCTTGCTGAAAGGTCACACTGCAAAGCTCTCATTTTTCAGCTCTAGAAAACATCAAGATTTCACACCTTTAATCCATTTACCGATACCTTTTTTTTTTTTTATTTTCTTCCCCTCCATTTTAGCTGTATATGTTGAAATATCCATATTTCAACATGGTAGAATAGGATTCCACAGTATGAAGTATGACTTCAAATAATAATAAAAAAAAAAACCAACAAAAAAAAAAACCAACCCTAGGGTTTTTTATTTTTTAAACCACCATTCACCCCAAGATGGGGATAGTAAAAGAATTGGTGATATGGCATAGAACTATTTTTTTCTTCATAGTCTGTACAGAAACCCCAACTTCAAGAAAAATACTCTTTCATGTAAAATTACTGCAAGTAATATTTAAGTACATCAAGGCAGGCATTTCATCCATTAATACAGATAGACATGTAACAAACAAGACAGAACTGGCCACATGTAAAATTAAGTTCTGTTTGCAAATATATACTTAGGTAGGTGCAAGAGAAGCTTCTCCTCTAGTCCAATCTGTGGCTATCCAACTTGGGAAAATGAAGCTTTTCCATAGAAGATATTTCCACATATAGCTGAACACTCATTTCTCAGAGCAAAAATTAACACGTATAAAGGGGAGCAATGTAATGATTCCAGGACATTTTGAATAATTTGTTTTTCTCTTAACCCGAGTCAGGGAACTTTCAAAATAATATTTTGAAGCAACGTTGTTCTGCTAACACCAACTCTTTGTACACCCTACAAAGCACCTGAATCTGTCAATAAAGGTTTGGAAACATTTCATAATGGTAAGCAATTCACCACTGTTTAAGCCTGGACATGATTTATAGTCAATGTGCATGGAGCACCTTTCTTGCTAGTGATAAAAAGCTGTGTGTCACCTGCAGGAATTGCTTACATTACCATTATTTGTAATGCCTATATATAAAAAAAAAAAAGTTTATTTACTTTTTTCATGAAGTGCACTATAAGCAGAGATGGAAGCAACCGCAATGCCTGAGCAACAAAACAGTTTTCATCTGCATTTCTGTGTGGAGAAGCATTTAGGGCTAGGTGCCTAGAGAAAGCAGTAAAATACTCTTGTATTACACCAAGAGTTCATAATCGCTTCCTTGACGACGTGCATTCTAAATGCTGTGTTTCTAACGCTGCAGGAATTTAAGCTCCAGAATACAAATGCCAAAGTTTTAAGAAAGTTTGCTATGTCATCAAATTACATTCTATAACCAAAAGAAAAATAAAGGACCATTGTATAAAAGCTGAGTTCAAGACACACAGGAGTTATAAGAATATAAAATATACAATTTTGTTCATAAGATGACAAAAATCAATGTACCACTATGAAAGTGTTTATGAAATACAAAATGTTGAACTGTTTCAAAGGCTGCTGAAACATGTAGTTAATAAATGTGAAAATATTAAAAATTAATTCTCATTAGAAGTGCCAAACATGCATCCAATTCTAAAGTGTGTTAGCAAAGTGCAGTGATATGGTAAGTTCACAGGGCAAGTTAAGCAGTAAGTGTGCTAATGGAAAAGAACTGTGAGCATATGATAGTATTGTAATGTCTCACAGCAGAGATATATTACCTGTCCTGTACAGCAGCAGTAAAATTATATTACAGCATATAAAAAAGTAAATAAGAACATTTAATAGATTTATATTCTCATAATATACAGTGTTTGTAGGTTATCTATACATCCATCACCTATCCAACAGAACAGTGAAAAACCCTGCAGTATTCACAAGAGCACATGATATCCAGAAGTTAGAGAAGAAATGCTTGAATTCCAAGAGCTCCAGGCTGAAAATACAGTCAAACAAGAAACTGATACTACTTCATGCTCCCACCACCTTCTCTATATTATTGAAAAGAACACTAATATTAACTTTAAGTCTAATTTCTTATTCTCAGTGGCAAAACCCAGCTCACCACTTCCTTTGAAACCCTGCATTTGGCGTTCTAGCTCAAACACCAGCAGACCTAAATCTAATGAACCAAGGGAAGAGGTAACGTGGGGTAAGAAGATGCCAGTGATAATTCCAGTCATGTTCTACTTTATGGGACCCTTCACACAGTGATGAATCAGTGATTTTGCAAACGTCAGTAAAAATATCCAAGAAACCTCCTAATTTAAATACTGAGATTTAAATACTTTTGACCAACCTAAAACTCAAAGAAAAAGGCTAGGAGCACTCAACATTTACAGGAAAAATTTATTTCCCTAAGGAATAGGTTAATTTTAGTTTAGGCTAATTAGGCAAGGGACATTTTTCATCTACTTCATTTCTTTTACCAGTAATTCATATAATGTAATGTACAAGATGTAAACAAAAAATCCTAACTATTTTAGTAATGGTAATTCACTATAGAATCCCTAAATAAGAAGCTGCTGGTGTTAGTGGAAGAATAAATTGGGGGCTTAAAGAACTGGTAAGAGATTAGCAAAGTTTGATTCTTCAGTAAAGCCGGCAATGTGAGTGACGTGACACCAGAGGCACACAGCTGGCAGCTCAGACACCATCCTCCCATTCTGATTCTCCGATCACCTGGCCTTCCAAGATGTGACATTTATATGCTCTTGAGGTCTAAACCTGAACTTTTTAATCTCAGATTCTCTGCTGACAGACCAGCAAGACAGACAGACTGTGCTACTGCTGGGCCCTCTACCCAGAAACAGAAGATGCGATGATCAGCTTCAGGAGTTCTACATTCATTACACACACAGAGTCCCACATCAAACACCACAGGAAAATGAAGCACATCCCTACATTGCATAGAGAAAAGCCTATGAAACAGACTGTGCATTCCTGATGAGTTGTTTAAATGAACATTGTCACAGAAATATCAAGAGAGTATTTGAAACACAATTTACAAAACGCTTTACAAGATACTTTTCTTCTTGTAATTGAAATAAGTTAGGATTGCTGTAATCAGAAATACAAGTAAGCTTAGTTTTGAAGGTGCAGCTTACTTTTTAGATCTCCATTGGCCCTGGAAATCTTACTTTATTTCTCTAATTTTACTTTTTCCTTTATTTCTTGTCCAAATACACTCTTGGGCTTTGCTAGGCAGTCAAACACACTGTAATTCTCAAATTACAGTACACTTAGAAAATATAACTTCAGCTTTATGAACTAGTTATATTTCTTTAAACAATTATCTGTTTATAATGCAATACCAGAGCGCAAAATAAGACTTACCATTTCTCTATGTCTACGTAAGCATACAGTTTTAAAATCAGCAATTGTCTTTTGTTTTGCAGATTCAAGCCAAGAGAACAAATGCATCTTATATCAGCCCACATTGTAACTAGCACATAAGGAATGTTAACAAGTCATGCAAGTTTTGCAACAGCCACTTCAATGTATTAGAAGCCTTTTTACAACATACACCAAGACGGGAGGAAAAAAAAAAAATAATTAGTTTCAGGGAAGCCATTCTGAAAAATTAAGTTAACTTCTTGTGAGGTGAAATGAAAACAACACTCTCATCAATGTTTTTCTGTACATCCACAATGTGTTTGAGTAAATACAACCACATACGCACACATGCAGACTTATGAGCAAACAGAACACATACACAGAGAGGATAGTATATTACAGCCAGGAAAAAAGGAAAAAAAAAAAAAGGGAAAATGCAGCAAGCAAGATTTATGTTAAGACAAGACTGGAAACAAGGGCCTACTCAGGTTTGCCTGAAGAACTGCTGAAGTAAATCAGCATTTAATAACTATTATAAAGCTCTAAGTTGTAGCTGCTTATACGCTGGCTGAAGGAAGCATTTTGGTTAGCCACAGATTATTGTGGATGCCTGTAAATCTGCCTGAGAAAGGAGGATACTACGAGATGAACAGTGCGTGCAAAGGAGAAGCTTCTACTGGAACACGGTGAGGGAGATGAGTGAGAGGTACAGACTCACTCTGTCTGCGGTGCGGTGGAACAGTCCGAGGGATGCCCTGGAATGAGCCCTGCCAGGGAGAGAAGGAGGGAGCAGAATACCCACCCTGTGCAGAAAGAGAGAGGGGGAGAAGTATAATAAAAAAAGAGAACAGGGAAAAACAAGACACCAAAAAGCCACACCATTCTTTTTCTTTTTCCCCCAGAAAGGTATCATTATATTTCCCGGTTTTTCTACTTTGTAAAGGCAAACACTACAAGGTACTAAAGCCAGAGGAAAAATTACATTATGATGCCCTAAAACTAGTCAGAAATCTTACAATGGACCTCCATCTTTATTCAATATATATGCACACATTTCTGTTTAAGATGTACGTATAGCAGCTGAGCTTTTCATGTTAAAAATAAGTGCTAAAAATTGCAGGTTTACAACTTTTAAAAGTGTTTTTAAGATGTCTCACCAAGCAGTAATTTCTTAATACTAATCTACTGGAAACCAACCAGCTTCAGTTTACAACAACAAATGTCTAATGCACAGAAACAGATTTTCTAGCATATCCTACTGCTTTAGAGTCCACTTCACTGATATTTTGATCCCGTTACTAAATGTCAACAAGGAAAGGTGTGTAACTGTTTTCCTTGCACTTTGCTCTTGGAGCTTAAGCCCTGCCTTACAGGATCAGAGAACAGTGCACGTCAAAGCCACCCAGATGTTTCAGATCACCACAGAAGGTACACGTTATGGAGGCTGCATTCTCAAAACAAGAACCTAATATTAGGCACTCTATCATTTTCTCCATACCCTTACCTTTAAAAGAAATCCATCCAAGCTGGAACTGCCCTCTTAAATCACATATTCTTGATTTCCTATTTCAGCAAGACAGGGTTTTAACTGTTTGCAACCCCTTCACCATTTAGCAGCTGAAAACTTCTGCTTTTATGGGTTCTGGAGTATTAGTGCTACCAGTAATGACTGTCATTGCCACCTGGCTATCAGTAACCAGCAGGTATCAACAGCAACCAGTGGTAGCTACTCTTTCAGAGAGCAGGCATAAGATATCTGAATGAAAATCTATGTATCAAAGAAAACAGGAACACAGTTTGCCCCCACTCTCTAGTGTCTTTGCTGGCTTATCTGCTCAGATCGTAATACCAGGTCTGGACAAACAAAATAGTATTCTGTTTCCACACTTTTTCTAAAAGAATGTTAAGCATCACACTATTTCTGTAAAGAAATATTTTGCTTTTATTTATCCCAGCAGAATTTTAAACTCTTCCCTGACCTTCCAGTTATCCTGATCTAGTTAGATTTTATCCGCTACCGTTCCAAGTTTCAGTGCTGCTAATGTGTTACTTAACACATGCATTTAGTCAAGTCTTTGAATTTTCTAGCCAGAACATTTTAAAATTGGAACAGAAAATAAAATTAAAAAACTGACAAGACTTCTTTATTCTTCTTCAGAAGTTGAAATAACAGAATTACTGGAGTAAAATCCAAGGAAAAAAAAAAATGAAAGAAGTGCTTTAATCTGATTATCTCTAGATGAAGATATCGATTATCTAACATGTTGTTACAGTCTTCCATCAGTAGTCATTAACATCAACACGATTTGTAGGTTGGTGCATGAAAGAAGTACTAGCTTCAGTCCAGCAATCTGACAAAATAATACAGTACGTTGCATCAGCTGAGTAGGTATTGAATACATAAATATTCCTGGGAACAAGACTAATCAATCAATGATTGATGAGACATTAACAATAACAGCACTGTACAAAAGAACACTTCAATTTTCAGGCTTGTTCACATTTCATCCTAAATTGTGTGGAACAACAGCATCAAAAAATTCTTTCATTTTTCTAAACATATCTAAATCTCCAGACAGTAGAAAGCACAATATCATCAGGCATAGGTCTCATCTTGGAGAGACTTGTTTGAGTTGGCAACAGGCTTTTCCCAGACTTCTTTGAAATTTTTAATACATTAAATTAAGAAGGGAGATGAAGACTTTTTATCTTCTCTCTTACTTTAAAAGGAGGGATTAAGACAAGTACAAACCAGCTGAGCTACATGACAGATACGATACTATTGTAAAAGCAAAGATATATTTAGATGTCTTGATACACTCCAGCAATTTTTGAAGTATCCATATTAGCACTTCAAAGCACAGGACTAAGTACAGTCTTCTCAATAATTTTTCATGGTATTTAATCATTACTCTGACAGGGTAAATGAAGAAAGTGCAAGTAACTTCCTTCAGTGTTTTGCCTGCTATTCTCAACTGCTCTGCAGGCACAGTTCAGCCCCCTTCTCCTAAATGCTGGAGAACATTTGATAATCTGAGAAGAATTAGCTCTTCCTTTGGCAGCAGCCTTGAGAGTTTACACTGCTGCACACAGGAAAATGTCAATTAAGTGTTGCATTTCTTATTTACAAATAAATCATAACAAGTTTTGTTTAATTGTACATCAACTAAGGGTATTAAAATTAACATGAATTGAACCAACTAATGACTAGGAAATATAGCACTGAGAATTTAAGGTAGGTATCATGAATTACACTGATTTTACAAGCGATGAAGGTTGTACCAATCCCATACATAGAGCACATTAAGAGATGAATATCTGCAAATAAGGCTGGCTTGTGAAAAGATGGGTTTTCTTTTAATAGTATTTTACAGAAGTCCAGCAAATTTACAAAGTTTTCTCCTTTAAACTACAACTCACACCCATCTCCTATTAGTCAAATGTGTACTGAGGTTCCCAAGAAATCCAGACAACAGGAAAAAAGTAACACACACCAATAAGCACATCTCCTCAGCACATAATACACAAGAAATGTGGCCATTTCCCACTAAATACAGGGAAGAAGAGAACCCTGACTCACAATTTATTTTCTGCTTGATTTATAGACTATAAAAGTCATAAACAAGCAATGCTAGAAGTTGAAAGACAGAACATGACTTACCTCAGCTTCTATTAAAAAACCCCAAACTTTTGATGGGATTCTTCTGTTTTCTGAAGCCTAGTCTGATGTAAGACTTTTCACTTGCACTTTGATGTTAGACAACAGCCAGAATGGTTCCTCCTCCAGGCTGTTATGTACATATAGCCACTAACCTTAAATCCCATTACTCTTTCATTTCCCAGATACTGGAATTGTGAAATAGCAAAAGCATCCCAAAAGAGAAGTGATTCAGAGTTTTAGGCAAAGCAAAGGAGACTCCAGGCGAAACAGGAGACTCGGGAGTGGAAAAATAAGAGAAGCTGAAATAAAGCACCCTGAAAACCAGAACAAAATAACAAAATGATGAATGTTCTGAGATCCTGATGAGTTTCTACAATTGCTGCTACACACTTTACAAAGTTCTGACCCTAACTGCACTGGAAAACCCAGTTGGGTTTGGTTGGTTGGTCGGTGGGGTTTTTTGTTTGTTTGTTTGTTTTTTGTTAAGAAGGCCAGAGTTTCCCATTGCTACGAAGGGACCTCAATCTCAGAATAAACAACCACATGAGCAATTGCTTCTGCCAGAAAAGGACAAGAAAAAGAAAAATTTCTAAGCTATTGCTGCACAGTAGTCAACAGTCAACAGCTGTTTTCCCAAGGATATACCAAGATCCAAAACAACTACTCCTTAATGCTGTAGAAACACAGATACAGGAAAGATCCATTTTATCCATACAGCTGGAGGCTTTGAGAACTTCCAAGAAGAGAGGATTGTTGCTGCATCCCACCTAGCATTGCCAGTTGTCTCATAGAAAATCAGAGCTCTACATCGTGAGCAAACCTAGGATGACATACTTCAAGTATCAACGCAAATTAAACGTTTTAGCAGCAGTCTCCTCTTGCCAGCCTAGCAGCCAGAAAGAGATTACGAATGAGAAGAAGTTCTGACATGCAGCAGTCTTTTTGAAAGCACTCACATCAAGAAATCCCAAACGAAAAGAGTCTTATGTGCTGGATTACACTAAACCAACAAGAATTTCCTGTGAAAGATTTTAAGGACCTCTCTTCTGTGCATGTGCCCACACGTTATGCATTGCTACTGGAATAGAGCAAGAGGCATGCACAACACGACTACCTAGTCCAGCCATGGTACTTTCTCAACAAGAATGCACATTATAATGGATCAGCAAGTGACCAGCAGAGTACTGGACAATGAGAGAAACCTAGGCTAAATGTGAAGATAAACACTAATAGAGTGATTCAGCTTCAAAATCTGGAAAATGGAAGTTCATAGTTGCAGGGTCAAAATGTATGGAAACTTCAAGAGCAAGGCAGAAGGAGATTACTCCAAGACAACAGTAAACGAAGACAGCCAATGTATTATGAAGGTTCATCAAAACAATAGATATGAAAGGCTTTGGGATGACAAACTGGAACAATACCCAAATGGAAGGCAAAAAACATATACTCCCAAAGAAACTGATTTTTTTCTTGTCATTTTTACCAGAGACAAGAATGAATTTGTACACACAATTTGGAAGCAAAAGTTATTCTCACCACTGCTTATTGTTTTGATACCAAGGTGAAAAAATAAAAATAAAAAAATCAGCTTTTACTGTATACTATCTACTGTTGCAGGGCATGGAAAAGCATCCATAAACTAGGAGGAGTTATATTATGCTGAGGAATTGGACCTCAGGGACCAAAATCCTTTACAGACATCTTCATCCACGTTCAGGCTTTGTAGTTTGCTGGCTTGTCTTTCACTTCTCAGCATCTGCAAACAACCTTTCCAGTCTGAAAACCCAAACCATTTATCAACACAAACTTGACATCTAACCCCTTACCCTCAAAATTCAGTATTTAGTATTACAGAAACAATGCTGCAAAGCCTGTGAGACCATTCTGGCAAGAGATGCTTGAATTTTTCTTCTACATAAGCTTTGTCCATCAACATTAATTTCTTCAGGTGCTTTTATGTTCAATACCTTCTTCAAGGTTTTGGGGTTGTTATTTTGCCCCTGCCCATGACAGACATAAGTTAAATGATGGAAGTGAATTCACTGTAAGAGATCTATGAGAAATCATTCTAGAAGTGTCATAGTCTACTTTGTCAATGAACACTTGTACAAGCCTTTATCCTGACAATGTCTCACCAAAACTAACATTTTCCTCTACTTTATCATTGTCTATACAAACATACTGTAGTTTTGAGCATAATGTCCCGACGCTGCTTACAAGAAACCCCATGAAGCAGACACAGCAGCCAGGCAATAGGTTAATTCTTAGTACAGCCAATTTTCAAAACACACACTTTCAGCTATTAGGTTTTACTACGTAGAGTACTAAGTTCCAAGGATCAACCTAAAATTACATGGCTTCCACTTATGTATATATTTGTCCTTAAGTAGGAGAAAATCCTAAAAAAAACCCTATGTGTGCCCTAAAGAGAGTAACCCCAGACAGATTTATAATCACATCAGGATGGACCATTTCCTAGAAATATCTGGTAATAAAGAACAGATGAGAACATGACTTTAAAAAAAAAAATAAAGTAAGTTCAACGATATTCACTTGCCTACATACTGGGAAAATGGTGTAGTGATCAAAAATACTACCTCTTTCAAATAGACAGTAGGACTGCAATAAATTATTGCAATTCATATGGTCTTAACACATCTTTTCATCACTCATTTCCACCTACTATTTTGTAGTTTATTCTAGCATTTACTCTTTACAAAACACTGTATTAGCAGTGTTTGTTAGGCATGTTTCTGGAAGCATCTAAATTATTTCTTGAAATAGTAAATTACATTAAGTGTGTTCTTAGATTGTCATATATGCTTCAGTAATCAACACATAGTATCAGACCTGCTGAAATTTGTAAGCTGACAAAATATCTGGAAAGTTATGACAGTCTAAATGAAGTAACATCCTGATACTCACCATCATTTAAAGGGACCGAGAGGTCAACACTTACAGGAAAAAAATTAATTAGTTAAATATTCGGTTTTGTTCCTTGGCTTAAAGTATCAAAAACCACATGCCTCAAAACAGTTGTACTCTTATTGCCAAGATTTCAATTATAATTTGGTTTTTTAAAGAGTATTCTACAGAAAAACTTCATTGTTTCATAAATATACCTACATTTCATGGTTCATACTGTGTTTAGGACCAATCACTCTGATTTTTCCCAGCCTGCGCTCTCAGTTGAAGACCATTACATTAAATTTAACAGGAAAGTTAATAAAGCAAACCAACTATTTTCTTGAAGGCTTCTTCTTAAGTGAGGATACATTTTACTCTAGTGTCTCCTGCTAATTCCAGTTATCACACTGGTGCCTCAAGAAAATAGAGCCAATTTTCCCCCCTTTCTATTTTAAGTAATATTTCATGTCATGGGGTTCCAGATCCACAACAATTTCACACCAAGGCTTTTTCTACATTTATACACCTATTAAGCCATGCAAGTAAGCATACAAATGCATGTTAGCAGCAGAACTATTAAATCAAATTTGAGTTCTGATCAGGACTGGAACTCAGCTGCAACAGCAAGACTATAAGAAACCCCACGTGAAGGAGCTCACATCCATTGCTGTTTGCTTACAGAAAGCCTCCATAGAACTCAAATACGCAAAGGAGAAGACATTCAGAAACCATTCTGCACATAACTTTTCAGCTATCAAGTTCTTGAAAAGCAGTACATTTTGAAAATTTGTATATACTTCATGAGCATTCCTAATTCCTTTACAATTTTTCATGTGGAACTTTACATATAAAGAGAAATATATTGATATATAACACGCATCTAATGAGCACAGGCCTACACACATATGTATATGTGTCATCCATATGTATATGTATACAAATATCCACATAAATACATACACTCAAGCACAACTACAGTAGAGGTTCTTTTTCTTTTTTTTTTTTAAATTATGTTCTCCCTTAACCAAATTTCCTCATGACAAAAGAAAGTGTCTTTTCTGAATAAAACTTAGGAGAAATATACTTCAACCTGACAGACAATTGGGCTAAATGGCTACTTTTACCTCAGATACCAACTCACATACCCCATCTTCTCCAATTTATTTAAATTTACCAATTAATAACACAGGTTGCTCAAGCTAAAGCTTCTGTAGTCAGCAACTGACTTTCAGTAGTTACAATCTTGTTTCTGAATTCATGTGGAAAATCATAGGGGATAAAAAGGAACACAGAAGCAACAACAGCCACTAATCAATGCAGAAAAACAACAAATGAACATCAGAGACAGGAAATTAAAATTTAGGAAAAAGAAGCAATACAAGAGCTCAAAAGCTCCGGAGTAAGAGAAAAAAAGAAACAAATGGGATAAACATTGAAGACATTACACGCACTTTATGGAACAGAGGTGTTGGAGAAAACTAAAAGCTACTTAAGGTTATGATCCTTTTTATATTGGGCTCTTATCAGACAGAAGATGGTTGGAAAGCATGGTCTCAACAGGATTAAGCTGTTTGTTAGCAACTGGTGAACATGCAGTGTGGTGGTTATTTCTATCCTAGCACTATATATTTAGAAAAGTAGTTTTAGAACAAAAGCAAGGGTGATTTATCTTTACTACAATCTTACATCAAGGCAGGGTTAACAAAGAAACAAAAATCTAACCCATTTTAAACCTTTTAAAGAAATCTCTTTGGATTCTCTAGCTTGAGAAGTAGCTTCAAGATCCAAAGACTATTTGCTGGTCACTGGCAAAAGTCTTATCATTCAAAGGTAATTTCTTCATATTACATAATATGAAATGTGTTGTCCCCCCATCTTACATATTCTATTAGTGTTCCATGCAGAAAGTAATTTTTATATAATGGAAGCAAATGTGATCCATGCAACAACGTATGGGAATGAAGATGTCCTTTGTCAAAGTGATTTTTACCCAATAATTTGAGTGACCTGAGTTCTTCAAATAAATGATAAAATTATACAATTTTTAAAATTTTATTAGAAAATATTAACTTTTGCTTCTACACTTATGGATTGAAATTTAGAATATACAAATGTGAGAATATCAACAATGAAACTTTAACCAGGAAAAAAACAGAGATACCCATTACTTAAAAGTCAGAATGTAGGAAAATACATTATGTGTCATTAGATATACAGCTTGAACTGGCTGTAGGTTAAATAGTGGAAAGGGTGATTAAAAGGAGTCTTCTAAAGTTTAATTAATTATTTTAAGATAAATACTTCTTAAAAATGTTTAAATAAGAAGGTTGCAAAAGAACGTAAGGAATGCACAGTAGGAAGGGTATCACTCACAGAACAGAATCTCTTAAACAAGGCCAGCTTGAGTGACAGCAAGAGTTATAGAACCAGGGGAAAAAAAGCAGAAAATTATAACCAAGGACTGGCACATTTTACTCACAGAACTCCTCCTCCAGGAGGTTTGCGTAAATTTATCAGCATATGTGCACGTTGTCCCTGTAGGTTTCTGACTGTCTTTCTGGCAGTTACATCTAGTGGCCTTAATCACCCCGAAAAAGAGAAAAAGAAAAGAGAATTTGTTAAAAAATAATTAAGTCTCTCAAAAAGCACAGTCACGGCTCAGCGTTCAGATCTCATGTGTTACCTGATGGTATAGCACAATGCAATTAAATTGTAGAAATGAGTATTTACAGTGCTGCACAACTTTTTCCTCAAAGTATACTTAGAAATCATCTATAATAAATGTTAACCTTTGGAAACGTTTTTGATTCACTTAATTCTGAAGCACTTAACTCTTTGATTCACCTTTCAATGATAATATATATATACATTTTACCCATCTTTACAGTAGATTTCCATAGCTGCAACAAAGGTTTCAGTTACTACAGTAATTAGGTACATGACCTAGCAAGGAAGGATAGATTTCCTTGAAGAAATCTTTGAAGGCTGATGGTGAGTGAAGAGTGAAAACCCACACTTATTGTATTAAGAGACAAGACAATTTATTTTGCTATGCTGTGATCTGGAATTCCATTTAAGAATCAAAGCAGAAAGCCAAATCTTAGCCTCTTATTTTTATTTTAGAGGGAATGATCACATGCTAGACAGGGACAGGAAGAGAGGAAGAAGACCACACATTAGTTTCAGTGCACATATATACAAAAGCACATTCTAAACTTTTCACTAAAGATTATAGTCACACAAGGCTCTCTCCAGCCATGATGAATAAGTATGGTGTGCCCGTCTTAGCACATCAATTATCCTACCTTTAAGATCTTGCTGTGGCTTGAAAACATGGGGCTATTTTAGAAGAATTGTCACAACAGGTGAGTTTACCAGAACCAAATGCAGAGCTATGCATGGCAAAACCTAAAGTTAACTTAGAACAAAAGCAAAAGCACAAGGCATATGGAACTTTTGTCTGAAGACTGATGTGTCCACCTGAACCTGATTTATGATGAAAGTGCCACCATAACTTTTATTCATTTGGCCAATTTAATCTTGCAATTCAACATGCTTTGCTGTGGTTGTTTGCGCTGCCTGGGTCTTTTTAAACAGAATTAACTTTGAATACTACCTTGCTCAGCTTCAAATGTTATGGTGGAATTCTTTATTAAATAAAACTAGTGGACAGTAGGGGAAAGGAGGATGAGAAAAAAAAAGAACAAAAAAAGCTTCAAGCAGAATGTTCAGCCAAATACTTGTGAACTTTTACAATACTTCAAGCATAAAGTGCCTTATCTTTGCTCATTATTATTTCTGAACGGCTTCCAGAATTAGGTTCAAAGTTTTTGTTTTGAAAATGAAATATATTTAACATCATACAAACATCCTTGCTTAGTGCTACACAAACAAATCACAATTGGCCTACAAAATTAAAGATCCCAGGTGCAGAGCTGCAAACACACTAGAAAATGTAGACTCGATCTGTTAACTGAACCGTTACAGGCCCATGAGTCAGGTGGGTCTAAGAAGAACCCAAATTTACCTTCGTTATAATGAAACTGTAGGGAAAAAAAACCCTAGGATGTCTAGCCCTTTTAAAGTCTTCACGTCAATTACCTACTAGAGTTACATTCCACAGTGCACGCGTCAGGTTTTGTTAAACATTTCACATTGTACTTACAAGTTGATGCTCTAATTGGTCGATAGTTTCATCCTTTTTCTTCAGTTCATCTTTAAGCTGCCTGATCTCATTCAGCAGATCGTCCATCTGCAAGAGAAAACGTGTTATTTCCCACTGTTCTATTAGGGCTACACAATCTAAATCAACACATCTAGAGGACAGATTACATCAGGTGTTCACAGAGGACTGGCAGCAGCACATGCTTTATTGTCCTTACTCACATCAGAAGATGGGCTGCAGACACACAACCTAAAGAGTGGAGAAACTCAACTGGAAGTCTCTAAGAGACAGAGCTGACCTACTAAATTTTCAGGGACAATCAATTGCATTTTTGATGCAGTAATTAATCTGTTCTACAAGCACCTGATATGCAGAAGAATATCCTTAACCATCAAATACTACCTATATTTTCTTTATGCTTCAATATTTCTTGTTGTTGGGTAAGTGAACTGCTATTTAAAAGTCATTAACATAAAATTATAGAAACAAAAAAGAAATAATTTAGAAACATAAGCGTAACTGTTTACTGAAAACAAACAGCACAACTAATTTGAATAAACCCTACTAAAAAATGAAGACTTAATTATGCAAAGTTCAGAGACCAAAAAAATTGGTAAATATGCAAGAGTAATTTTTTCAAAATAATTTTTCATCACAAGGTAATTTTAATGTATTTTATAACTGTGCTACAGCTAGGCCATAAATTAAGGGGCGTACTTCAATTTAATAGCATACATCTACTATTTCAGTTTCACTGAGGATGTTATTAGTTACTGCTTCAGGACAACACCCAGATGGATTTATTATGCAATTTTTCAAGCCATATGCTGGTATCAATTAAAGAACCAACAATTCAAAATGTCAGTTAAAACTAGAACTTTTCTTCGTGGGCTTTTTCCTCTAGGAATTAAGACTAAGATTCTGAGATTTTGAGAGGTGATTGAAGAAGGACAAGCACAACAAATACATCAGACAACAACTGAAGAGAAAAAGCATAAATATTAACACTGCAGAAACCAGGATTGCTAAAGAACGATACATAGATTGACAGCTTTGGCAAACCTCTTAAACCCTGAACCTAGGATTTGGACAAACAATCTTCAACCAGAAATAAGATTATAAGTCTTCTTCCCTTTCAGGATGTATTTATAATTTCATTATATCTTCAGCAAGTATGGTTCCCCTCCCATAATGCAGGAATAGAGGTCTTTCTACACTGATTTTACAAGACAAGTTTCAAGCAAAGCTATAAAACCTTACCGCTGTAGAAAGCACAACATTACAAGTCTGTGATCAAAAAGTAAGATCCTTTTTGGAATACCCATTGCAATTGCATCTTCCTTTAATACCCACTCTGAAACAATAATATCTTTGACTTGGTGGGGTTCATGTTTTTAAGGTACGTCTGCAACGGCTACATTATTTCAGGGAAAACATACTTTAGATGAAAGATATTTTAAGCTGAAGTAGTGAAACAGAGCCAGAGCAAGTAACTGAATTACTATGATGTGATTACACTTCAAAGCAAAAATTGTCTTTTCAAATTCTAATACTTATCAAGCAGGTGGAAAATTTCTGAAAGAAGTTATTCTACAGTTGTTAGTTCCCACATGACCACTACAAATTCCTAAAGGCAAAGTTATTTTAATTATTTAAACCATGATAGCATTTTTAAGTATGTATTTTAAGAGGTCAAATAACCCCTTCCATTTTAACAAAACTGAAAAGATAAAGTACATAAATATTTGCTACTTTGCATTTAAATAGATGAAAGCATCAAGAAGCACTACACTTTACAGTGACACAGAACTTTTTGATTTGTATCTCATTCTGTAGAGTAAACCAGTGTTACTCACCTTAAAAGTTGACACAGGTTCTTGTGGTTCTGGACTTGATGGAACCGAGAGTGACACATCCTGGAGGGACATGTTTTCATCGTTCTGTCAGAAAACAAAAACAAGAGCAAAAGCTCAAACTACTTGCTGAAACAATTCTCTTGCAACCTTGCTTTCCAGGATGGAGTCACATCATCTTTCTGCCAAACCTGTGACAATGTCTGACCCCTCTCACTGTGAATTTTCCTCTCGGTACAAAACCTCATGCAGCCATTACGTCCAGCACCCTAAGCCTGTGTCGCTCAACCCTATGTCCTTGTGATATGTTCTCAGGTTTCTCCCATGATGTGTCCAATCTCAGCATGAACACAAACCCACAGTACAATTGCAACACAGTTATTTTATGGCTATAGAAAACCCCCATTCCTTTGCTGTAAAACAGAAAGGGGAATATGGGAGAGATATTTTATCTCCTTCACGTGCTACGTTCTTAAAGAAAAAAATAATCTTCTACTTTACAGTACTTCTCCTATAGTTTTTAGGATTATTGGGGATGAATGTATTTAGTAATGACCTCATTGCCTAAGACTGCATTTGCAGATTGTTAGGGTAGTGTGTCTCACAACCTGTCTAAACCACTATGGCTGAGCTCCCCAAAACCACAACAGCAGAACCACTGCTCAAACACTAAAGATAAATTAAAAAACCCTCAACAGACCTACTTATGTTCTTTACGTCCAGAGGTATCTCTCTTTGTTTTTAATCCCTCCGAAATATTTGTTAAACATTTTTAACTAAATTGAAATGAAACATCAAGAAGACATCACCAAAAAGGCTGATGAACGTTTAATAATCCAATTTTTGCTTTTTCCTAGAGTCACTGATTCCTTGCAGCCAAAACATATATAACCATCACCAAATTCAAAGATAAAAATACTAATTACCACAGTTCCAAACTACTTTTACCATACCAGATAGTTAAGTATCATTTCCATCACCTAGATGTCATTTTATATCTTGCAGTTTTGTGGTGGTATTTTATTGGTGATTTCTGTTGTTGGTATGGGGTTTTTTAACCACTTCTTGGCTTTTTTTTTTTTTTTTTTAATAGGTGACTACTACTTGTGAGAGCAGTCAAATTTCAAGACTTCTCACTCTTTAACGCAGCAGATATTTAAGTGCACACTGTGCAACAAGCAGTTGTACTCAATTCACAAGCAGTAGCTTGTCCCTTCTGGGCAGGTGGCCAGCAAGCGGCAGGCTGAGGAAGAAGCAGTTTACAGTCTACGCTGCAAACAAGTTCTAATACAGTGTTTTGAAATATTTTGCACAATGATATAATAAAGAAACAAGCGTTAATCCAAAACATTTCTAAAATGCTAGAGGAAATAAGCAGCAATTAACAAATTTCATCAACATCTATTATTTTCAACAGCTATATAAACAAACACACGCTTTCACAAGACATGGCACACCAGGCACTAACAGTTATAATTATGAAGGAGTAATCACAGGAATGGAAAAAGAGAAAACAAGACAAGCTATTTCAAGCAAAGTATCCTGCATGGCTTTTAAAAGCTGTATCTATCTCTGGTATACCTTTTACTTCCATTAAAATGCATATAGTGGAGCAATAAACCCTTCTACAAGAGCAGATTATGACCCAATTACACACAAAGTTAGAATATCACGTGTTCTCTGGCAATCTAAATCAAATACTCCAGCGCTATGCCATACCTGATTAATATACACTAGCAAAGCAAGAACTAAGTTAACTTGCATCATTTCCCTTACCACTGTCTTAATTATCTTAACACATATAATGATGAACACAGTGCAATCAAAAAAAAAAACTGATGTTCTAACAGTGTCCGTGGGAACTTGAGCATCCTGTTATAAACATATGCTGGGATTAATGTACAAAGCTTTTCTTGTTTTACTTTTTCTTGCTCAACACATTACTAAAATGAAATGGAGAACGAGGAAAAATCAGCAAAATAAGGCTCTCCATGAGCAACAACAACAGCAATAAGAAAGGGATTTGAATTATCAAAAAGAAAATAGAATTAGCAAAACAAATGGCACTCATTATATCCACGTCCTATTTTTGTTAGCCCAGAAGTTATATGCTACAGTGTCATCAAATTCTTGAAACTTGGAGAGAATACATAATTTTAACCTTCAGGTAAAATTACAATAAACTTCATTAAGCTTATCATCACATCACAACAGGCAACAGTAAAAGTTGCTCTCTCTTGGTTTTTACCTGACTAACATTTCTACAATAGTAGAAAACATTATTTATTACACTATAATCATGTCACTGGAGCAGTTGGGCTAGTCTCGTCTGTGTCAAGTGTAAGAGAAGTTTACAAACCAGTAAGTCAGGGTGGTTTATTAGCCATATCAAATACTTTTCAATGTGTTTGATAAGCAAGATCTACTTGGAAACACAAGCACCAACCAAGTATCTTACTAATTTCCTCAGCAGAACGTTGCTTTGGCAAAATAGCAGCATTAGAAGGAAAAAATAGTTATAACTATTATTAACTATTTCCTAAATTTAAAAATAATTGCAACAAGCAACTCAAACCTACTACATTCTGGCAAACCTGGTGCAATTATTTTAAAACTTACTGTCAGTTTAGGCACGACAGTAACCTGCAGTATGTAAACTGACAGGACTAAAGTGGCAGATATTTACATTTAATTAGTTATGTAGGGAGAGTCTTCAGTTATAGATTGATGGTTATAACCAAATTCATGTATAATTATTTTAAACAAATTCATATACATGTATTTGTATGCAATGTTTAATCAAGAATATGCCCAAGAAACAGTCAAGTGATATGGGTAGCTGATCATTTCCCACCCCTTTTCTTGTTGCTATAAATACCAGCCATCCCTTTGAATCAATATCTGTCTACAGTGATTTCAACTCAGCCACATTTACTAGAAACTTTTTACCAGACTGAAGTCAAGAGCATACATTTCAGCTCTTGGCCCATTTTGAGGAGTCCCTATGTAATGAACTGAGGTAACTGCATGATTCAAGATACTTGTTTGTAGCAGCTTGTAAAATTACAGCAAACCTCGAGTCAGAAACCATTACAAAGTAACCCAGGAAGACTTGGAAAACCGTCTTAAGTTTACTAATAACTATATAAAGAGAAAAATATCGTGGTGAAGAAAAAGTCCACACAGAAATTATCAGCATCAACTTTTTGAAGGCAAATATGAAAAGATATAATTCACATCTCTAACAACATTTCAGTATTTACCAATACAACAAATTCAGAAGAATATCTAAAGCTTTACAACCGTGACTCTCGAAGTAACACAATCTCATACTGAATACCCTTTTCATATTTTCATATTCTTTTTCAAAGCTTATCTGCTGAGAAAATTGATAACATCTTAATTTTCCTGAAAGCTGATTTACTACAAACTTTGTTTTAGGATGAATCCAGTGAGAGTTACAGATGCAATTCTGAAACGTACACGTAGCTAAAATATCTAACGACCATCTCTCCCCCAAGTGTAAACACTGTCATGCACCTTATTTCTCTGGACATTTAATTTTCTACACTCCAAGCGGGTTTTTTTTGGTTTTTTTTTTTTTTTTTTTTTTTTATCCACTCCCAAATGTTACAATCTAACTGAAGCACTTGATTATATTCTGAAGTCTGCATCCGTCATTTAACATGAGCTAAAGGTTATGGGAATAACCCTCCACCCTGGCTGCCATGGGTACACCACAATTTACCCAAATATGAACAGTCACAAATTGAAACGTGTATTTTCGAGTGGTTGCTGTTAAAATGATCTCATGCCAATATTTTACAAGCATGAAAACTTTAGTATAAATGACAAATCCTTGTGCTTGCTTCACCTTCAAATTCCCCAAGAACTGACACATTGCTTTTGGTGAACAGAACACTACTCATTAATTTTTATTTATTGACAGATTATTATTTATGAAGTGTATCAAATGCAAGTATTTAATCAAGAATGGCCGAATAATAAAACCTCGCTACCTTTCTAACCTACTGTGCTGATTATACACAGCAGCAGTTTACTGACTGTAGACTGTTGGGCTTCCAACAGCGCAGTATTTCTGCCGATCAACAGTTCAGCAGCTCACAAATGCCACATTCACCTGTATTTGCTCCTATCCTCTCAGCAGGAAAGATACAACCAAAAGAAAAGGCAGCCTCGATGACCAAGTACACCATGAGAGTCCCTGGAATATATTTCAACATTATAAACATGGGCCTTCTATATAGCTCACAGACGGTCCAGCTCTTCTCACTATCTATCCTCTCCATCTTGCCTTTTTCCTCTGCTTTCTTTGGATGGTATTACTTGCAGACTTTATTTTACATGTGTTTTTAACTAAAGGAAATCTGTAGAACTTCTAGAAGTGTAGAAAAGATGAGATAAAGGGAACTCTGTCATAAGAAATCTCAAATAATTGTCTCACAGAAAGATACAAAGCTCAAAGCTTGAAGACAATAGTTTCATTATGCTAATATATTTTCAATTCTGCTATCACAAAAATTAACCCATTAGAAGCAAATGCATTTTCAGCGATTATCTTGTGGTTCCCAACAGCATAAGCTGCCTCTTAACATGTAGGACTTAAAAAGAATATTCTACTAATGCCATACTAATAATTTCATCCTGAGAATTCTTTCAACATCCCAGCATCTAAAGTTCATGAAGATGATGAAAAATGCTAAATGTTTCTGAAGTTTATAAGAGGTTATTAAAGTTTTATGGAGATCTAGCCTTTGATTCCCAATTCAAAGTTTATCTGGTACAAATTACTCATTTGAATATTCTCCTTTGCTAACAGCATTTTTATAAGATGCAAGCAAAGAAGTCATTAAGTGTCCATCAAGTAGAGGGTGCTGTTTACCTGCTGACTACTTCAAGTCTTGAGTTTCATTCAAATGTAGCTACACATGAGTGTCACACAGTTTCCACTGTGCATTGTCAAAGGCTGTTATGACAACAGTCCAACAGCTAACCAACTGTTTAAATTTAAAATCTGGCAATTTTATTTCCCACTGGGTTTTGATTTCTTCAGTTCTATTTCTTTCAAGCACAGTTAAGTGAAATATTTTGTGGCTAAAGAAAGTAACAACTCTAAGTGCAATTTATACAGTTTAATGATTGACAAAGAATCCTTTGTGTTTCATTAATTAGATCTGTTTCTTCCTTTCATGCTTGAAAAATAGGAAGTTTTCCTTTCGTGATAGGTAAATTGAAAAGCAACATATTTAATAAAACTTGCCTCCCCCATAGATAAGAGCTTCACAGATCTCAGTTCTGTGAACTGCTCAGTGTTTCAGCCCTCCTTAAAATATTAGTAAGTGCTTCTTTGAAGTAAGACAGGGTGGTTTCAAACCATTGCTGCCAGTAACTCTTTGAGAAGGAGTTTCTACACAGGACAGTCAGTCCTTGCCTAGATCAAAGGCTCCAGGGCATCAGAAATAGTACAATTCTTATTTAAATAAGGATGTTCTAACACATTAAATTTGTAGTCTCAACTTAGCAAACTTAGAGCAGAAGCAAGAAATCAATTACGGAGGAGGAAGGAGGAAGAAATTTTTAAGATCGGAAGAAAACTTATTTACTATTATGCATGCAAATTAAATACCTTAGTCAATGTTTAAGAGGCATTAACATTTAGATGTCAATTATTACTAGAGTTAGAATTCCAAAGCATTTTCGTCTTACAATACGAGGTTAGTGCTCCAGTTAAGTATTAACTAAGAACATTTACCAGTAGTTCCACACCTCCCTGTAAATAATTACAGCTGCATTTAGTACAAGAATGTCCATTTTTCACTCCATATAAGCTAGTACAACATTTCTGCAAAATCAGACAATGTTATCCTTGCTACAGTGAAAATTAAAACAAACAAACAAANGACAGCAATGAATCCAGTATAGCACATTAAGTCTCCATAGGAATCTGCTAGGTATACATTCATTACATGCTATGATCTATAGTAAGCTACACTACAGGTGATTAGATAACTGTGTAAAATTGAATATAATTACTACATCTTACTATAACTGTTCCTGTGAGACCTCATGCCGAAGACCTGACTACAGCTCTATTTTTACCTCTCCAAATGAAATTATATTGCTAAAAGTCATAACTGGAAAAATGGCATGTTTATACATTTAAATGTATAGTGTAGGTGAAGCAAATAACTTCTGCTTCCTATACTAAAGCTAGTGTTTGAAAGGAGCTGACTTTGGATCTTACTTTTTTTATTTTGTAAGAAAAGACCTGTTATATGACCCAGACTGAGATCAAGTTCTAGTTCAGTGTTCAGATTGCTGAAGTTCATGTGACGGTTTTCAAAATTATATTTCTGTTCTTTACAGTAAGTGAAAAAGAATGGAA
>VXBJ01005989.1:266781-303263 GCA_013400055.1 Nycticryphes semicollaris
TCAAATCTAATTTCTATATGTATCCATAGAAAGTCTCGTGAACTTTTTTTTTTTTTTAAGGTATCAAAGGAAGTTTTGTATCTGAAATGTCATGCTTCTGCCAAGTCATCCAGCAGTTTACCAATCCCCACAATTTGCCAGGTTTTGAGGTGAAATGAAAAAGCTCCTTAAAAGCTTTATGACAATTCAGTGATTACATACTAGAAAGGTTACATTTGAGCACTTCCCACAGAGATGACCCAGCAGGATTTGCTAAGCTTCTTGTCAAAACACACAGAAAAGATGAAAAGAATATGGAAAACAAAGCCTTAAGAAAAAGCTATTAGCACTGATGTGCCGAATGCAAGTTTCATCAATGGGATCGATTTTTTTTTTTTTTTTTATTTATTCCCAGCATTTCAAGATCTTATTAAATAAAAGCTTGTCTTCACATCTATTGTTTCTTTGTTTGGTTTTTTTGTTTGTTTTGTTTTTATTTTAATTTAGTATTATTTCCCCAGAGAAGAAGAATAAAAATATTTTACATTTTTTGCAGTCAGTTAAATGTTTAAAAAAAAAAAAAGCAGAAAAAGCACTATTTTAAAGAGCAATAAGAAATGCACACAGAATTGTACACTGTAACTCACTGTATGAAGGCAGTGACCATAACCTAATAAGGCCAAACAGAATATTAGCCCATCTAGGCTCCATTTTAACAGCTCACCTGGTGCAGTACTCTCTTCAGTTTCAATAACTGAGTTTTTACAGCTGTGCAGTCTTGGACCATGTGCCGAAGGGTCATTTCATCAAGCATCACAGTATTCTCCGGTAAGCCCACCAGCTGTCTAGGAGTCTGGTAAAAATTCGGTGCTTCGTAGCTTTCAAAGTGACCAATAGGAGATTCTAGGTAGTTTGAGCCCCTAAAAAATAACCCACCAAACAGAAGAAAACCACACAGTGATGACAAACTAGAGCTAGAGAGCATTTAGTAGAAAAGAAAGTGTTGTGTAACATGGGCTATATTCATATACTATGGCATACATCAGAAAATAAATCAGAAAATATCAATGCTATTTCACTGAAATGCTGGACTTTCCTCCCTGCTTGCATAAATCTCTCACAGACTAACCACTACAGTACCCTAAAATTAGTTTTCTCACCTGGATTTCTATAAACTGTCATTCAAGCCAGCCTATAACTACAGGATTACACTTCATTTAAAAAATGAATTAAGTACAAAGCTGTCCAAAACTTACAAAATGCATGTAAGAAGGCAGGGCAATGTTTTCCCTTGGAATACATACAGTAATTTAGTCAAGCATTTACATTATCATATAAACACAAGTAACAAATATTTCGATTAAAAACTGTAACAAATAAAACACAAACAAGTTTTGAAAACAAGTTGTTTTAAATCTCAGTGATGCTAATTATAGACATAGAACTATTCTGAAAATGTCTTGTAATCAGTATGACTTGAGACCCTTTACTGCCAAAAGAGATTTCTCATCACAGGAATTTTAATTATTTGGAAGAAGAGAGACAAGTCCTTTACCTGTTCAAATCATTTTTACCATGGATATAGTGATCAGTATGGCCGAGATGATAGTGATCCTGTGTATTCCATCGCTGCTGTGGTGTTCTTTTCCAGAAGCCTTCCTGATGTTGCCTAGCATTTCTGTCTTGTCTATCATAACGGCTCATGTTTTCACATTCCTCTACAAAGAGCATAAAGAAAAAAAAATTAGAAAATTTGTTCACAAGACTTTGTAAATATTTACTATGTGCTGGTAACAGATGCAGAGTAAAATCAGTGAGATTTTATTTTTTTTTAAATTGCTCAAAAAAAATATGCATATCAGAACTGTGAAGCAGACTTCTGTTATGATGTCACATTTTCAGTAGCACATAAACTTGTTACAAGAATAAGAGTAACCTGTAGCAGAAACTACAGAATTCAGCCTTAACAGCACTTCCGGTTTAAGCAGAAAAATCATGTGGAGAACGTAGAGCTATGGGGAAGAAAAACCCAAACGTAACATTTTCCTGTCTTACTGACAGGATCTTCAGGCCTTTAAAAAAGTTCAAACACACACAGAAAGACGACATTTTAAAAAAATGCCAGTACTTCATTCCAAACCAGAACAATTTCATTACTTACTATACATAGTATCTCATCCTGTTCATCTTGTTTGTTTTTATATTTGACACACATTTAATCTTTATTTACCTGGACAACAAGCAAGATTTAAAACAAGCAAACAAAATAATCTCTTAAACACGCTAACTTTTGCAAAGCAAAGCAGATTCTACAAAATTCTTGAGGGAACAAAAGCTATATTTGGCAACAGCTTGTAAACCACTAGAAACAAAACCACTGCTGTCCGTGCAGACACAGGAAAAAACCCAAAAGTCATAAACTGCTATTTTGCCATCGCACTTTCTCCTTCACTTACCCAAGGAGTTTTTCCCTCACATTGTCAGTCCTTTGCTAGGAGAATATCTTTACACAAGAGAACTTTGTTTTATTCGGCTGCCTACTCAGACATAGTTACGTATAAGACGCTCATAAACAGGCCTTCCTTCCTGCTTAGTTCCCAGCCTGCGTGTTGTTGGGAAGTGAGCCCAGTTTTACCCTGTGATTTAAAACTGCCATCCTCACTCACTGCATACTTGTTGCGCTAGAACTGTTTCTATAAATAGTGGCCAAGCCGCATCCCAGACTCCAGAGTGAAACAAGGAGAGTTTCTGTCGACCTGGAAAGTCTTAAGAGGCTGACATCAGTGAAGCCACATATAATTACAAAAACAAGTGCTGGCAGAAAGCACTGTTAAATAGTTTAACAAATACTTACTTCTACAAATCAGTTTTTATCACCTAGTTCAATAGCCAACAAATTAGGTAAGAAAATAAACTTGCTCACCTAAAGTAACAGAAAATATATTTTCCTTTAGAGGAATCCTTCTACACCTCATAATACATGAAAATTCAAGTAGGTCTATTCAAAATATGTCCTTGATCAATTTATAAGTAATTTCATCATGACGATTTTCAGCTTTGGAAAATGAAATTGAGATGCTGAGTAAAGACACATGGATAGTAACAACGAAAAAAAAAAAAAAAAACATTTGCTTTTTCAGATAGTCATGTTCACTTCAGGGAAAGTCTGGAGGTGGCTTTTGAATTCTTCTTCTCAGATCTTCTTTGCTAAAAAGTTCATTGATTTCAAGATAGGAAGTGATTACAGCAGAGATACACAGCTTATGATGTATTAATTTTACATGAAAACCTAACATTTGTGATACCAAAAATAATAGTCATTACCTAATATTTATCTCAAACAGTAATCGGCTGCTTATGCAGCAAATTGTCATAGTCACAAAACACATTCCAGCTACACAAACACTATCGATACTTAGCTGTATAAGTAGCTTTATTATATTAATTAAGAAAGCATTGAATTAAAATTCTTATTTCATTCATGTCTATATTAAATGGCAAACATTAATTTTTTTATGTTTTTGTGGCAAACACCTTTAAAATGCATGTATTTTTAACAGTTTTTAAGTTAATAATTTGAGATCGAATTACTGATGCAGACGCAGTGCCCGTTTTATAAACAAGGAAATTTATGAGAAATTGATCTAGCCTTTAAAATTGTTTCTTAGTTTTTCCCAACAGAATTAGAATTACGCTTATTGGAAGGATATCCTCCAGGTTTAAGTTGTTATCCATTCTGGAAAATTCAAAAAAGCAAGAAACAAAAACTAGCACTACTGTCAATAACCACATTTCATACAAGTACTTTGGAAAAATATTCTGAGACCGAAAAGATTAAATATTGCACTTCATATGTGCACACTATTAAAACATCACGTGCCACCATTGCAGTAGATGGAAGAGTAAGTATATTTTTTTTACTCTTTATTTGGCTTCATATGTAACACACATGCAAGAATCTTCACCCAAAGAATTCAAAGGTACTCTCAAAAACCCCTGAATTTCCCCAGGCTTCAGCAGGCAGCTGAATGGTATGCAAAATAAGGAAAACCTTTTTTCTTTCTGAGTCTGTTTGTACAGGGCAGGCCATTACAGTGCTCCACATTCAATGTTTCTGTTCATATGAAGATAATATTAGCCTTCATTGAACATGGAGCTAGAGCTAATATCCATACCCACATGACAGTGAAAATTCTGATGAGTTGCTCAGGAATGACCAAAACCAAATGCCTCCTACTTTTCCAGGCTGGGATGTGAGAAAGTGTGGTAATGATTTGCCTTACCTTGTTCATTTCAACCTGGATTTGTATTGTTTTAGTGGCATCTACGCACCACTTTCCTCCTTGTGAAATGTTTCACTGACAACACGTGTGCATAAAAGACATTTTGAAGAAACACATCTTAAACCTTAAGACCTCTGTTACCCTAAATTGTATAAAATATACTAGGAGATATTGTCATTTTGTAGAAGAAAACCAATTATCATCTCAAAACAAAAAACATCCTTATTCACCAAAGTTGAAAAATGCTGTTTCAACTTTTTCAAATCTGGTTGAAGCATGAGACTGAAAGACTAAAAAGTGTGAAGTTCATTCTGTTAAAATAATTTAAGGAAACAGTGTGCAACAAGGCTGCATTTTTTACAGAAGTCAGTAAATTTCTAACTTTAGAATTCTTCAAATGCAAGATTTCTGTTTGGGGGAACAGAAAAATCACACATCCTATATTTTAGAAATGAAAGAGTTCTTACTTAAAGAAAAGAAAAAGATTAAGAGTATGTTGGCTTATTAAAGCAGAAGTCAAAACATTCCAACTCAGAAAAAAAAAATCTCTTCAGCCCATATTGCAGTTTCACAATAAGATTGCTTGGCTAAATTACTAACCTTTGTCATGAGGTGGATCCTCAGGCAGGTCCACATCAAGCATGAGATCATCATCTTCAAGATCACACGAGTCAAGATTATTCAAGATATCCTGCAAGAAATAAAGTGTGAGATATAGCTGCTCCCATGATATTTCTTTTAGCCTACTGTCGTGACAAGCTTATTTCAAAGCTTTGTTACATTTTCACTGTACACATATCCACTGTTATCACCAGCCTCCTCTCTTTAGAGGCCAAGATCAACCTTACCAGTGACCACCTTTGCAAACAAACATCACACCTCTAGGAACACGATACGAAAATAGCGCCACATGGAACAAAGACAGATTAAAACCTTTTTCTGCCTGATGTCTATGGGATACTCCCAAAATTTTTCTTTTCATTAATATCCTGCCTTCTCCCCAGTTGGAAGCATTTTAAAACTAAACTGCTTTCCTCACTTAAAATTCTTCACAAAGCTGGTTCTGAAAAGTTGCTAAATGACCTCATTTTAGCTCTCATATCACGCTGTTGTAATATCATTGAAAGGAAGAGGAAGGAACATGAGTTATCTTGACTTTTTGGGGCAACAAAACAAAATGTACTACTAGCAGCACTAAGCTTTGCTGTCTTTTGTCTTTAAGATGGTGGGTCATATAAAGTTGTTTCTAGATAGCAACCGACCCCTCTTTAACACACCAACAGTAGGAAAAACCCAAGAGGTCAATGTTGTAGAACATTAGGGTTACTGAGCAGCCAGGTGTTGCTAGTACCATGCTACTGAAAAGTCACATCAGGCAACAAAATGTAGTACTTGATCTGAGAACCCAGACTCTGTTTTACTTCAGTATTGAAAGGAAGCTAAACTTATTAATACCAAATCATCATAACACAAAGTAGGTCTAAGGAAACTGTTAATGGTTATACAGCTGTAACTTGTGAGCTCTGCTTTCCCATATCCCACAAAGAAAAGCCATAGCTTTAAGGACCAAGACCAGACTCTGGTCCTTCACATCTGCATCTTTTCTAAGAGCAAAAATGCAGATTTTTCAACAGTTTAACAGCTTCACCTAAACAAGATTTGTAAGGCCAATACTGAAAAAATTACCAAATACTAAGTAAAATAAGTGTTTTACTAATTATTTCTTAGTGGATAAAGTGATCATTAAATATTTAAGTGAATAGTTGCATACAGACTATGAATACAGCGCACAAGAATTTTCACTTGGAAAGCTATCCCTTCGCTAGCTACCATTTGCTTTATCAGAGATGTACAGGTGAAGAGAAAGAACATTATTAGGCATTTATCCAAACTGTTGTTCCAACTGTTCTTCAGCAGTCTTCCTATAGTGTTCACAAAGGTCTACTTTATTTTATTACAAATCCTGAAGAGCTAGTAATATTTTAAGGTTGTTTCTATTTTTTGACACAGAAGTTTAAACACTCTACATTTCTGCAGGCAAAGTTATTTATTGACTTAGGAGGGAGAGTATGAGATGAAAATAGTTAATATGCACTTTCTAAAACACAAGCCATATAAAGGAAAGACTGAATACTTGAGGCAGAACCACCTGTTTTTGTTATATTTCCAAGTCCTATCTGAATTATTTTGTTTACATATAGTATTCTAAATATTTCTAGGAAAAAAAAAAACACCCAGACAAAACCCATATCAGGACATTGTGAAAAAATAATAAAACCAACTATGAAAAAACTTCACAGAGAAATGGAAGCCACTTAAAGGAAATGTGGATTTAACATTTGGGAGGAACAAAATGCTGTATATATTTAGTTTGGTTTGTTTTATTTAATATGCATTTTTTCCAGGAACTATAAGATTTTTAACGAGCGTGTATTTCTTAAACAATTCTGAAAAAATGTAGGTGTGTTTGTGAGCCAGCTTTGGTTTGTTAGTTGATAAATTGTATCTCTGGCATGCTTTGATTTTTCCAAATTAGTATGAACAAGCTTTACTTTATTCTACTGCAAGAAACATAATGAGCACGACAGATTACAAACAGTGGCCATAAATACATCAGGAAGTTGAACACAATTGTCACTGCTGTGCAAAAGCATTAAAAAAGCACAAGATAAAAATGTAGTGTGTCAGAGTGCTAACTAATAAATCTAGATAACCACTTCACTACCTTTGTATCAGAACTTCAGAAGTCTAATGCTGTCAGAGAAGGTCAGCATTTGAGATGCCCAGCATACTTTTCTGTCAACAGCACATTTCATTACGTTTCCCTAATTATACATTCCTGCACCACACTGAGGCAACTCCATGCTAGAAAACACAACTGTGAAGATGAAGTCTTTCTAATAGCAGGGCCATGTGACAGTTCACTCTGAGGACTTTCCAGTGCTATCTACTTGGGAAACATAATACCCAAGCAGTTGTCACTGATGTCATCCTGAAATACCTGTGAGATAAAGTGCAGGTTTCATCATCGCATTAGTGCACGTAGAACCTATATTCACTCACCTCCATTGCTACTCTTACTACTGTATAATGAACTGAAGTTGATTACACAGTACATGCCAGTAGCATTGTTAATAATGTGTACTTAACAGACATCATCATCATCATGAAGTGATTCTGGGCAACAAACTCAGTGAGAACAGGAAATAAAATTCTTCGAAGATGCATCAACTACAACCCTACAGAATATTATGCTTCAGCAATTATTATAAGTTACAGTAAGAGAAGAATCCTATTCATGTCCATCATAATGAACTGCAGTAGCAAGATCAGTTTCTAAAAATTCCTCATGCTCGTAAGCTTTCATTGAAGACCAATATTTTCAGTCCACCAACGTAAGTTCAATTTAGCTTAACACCTAGACCTAGGCAAGGGGCCTGATCCTCAGCTTTTCCATTTCTTGAGCTAAGTATATAATGCAAATCCAAATAAATTACCACGTGCCTGAATTAGAAGGCTAGAAATTTAAGTTTTCTCCCTATTAAATGTAAACATGTAAACCAGTGAAAGCTTATGACACAGTGTATTTTACACTGTAATTAAAAAAAAAAAAAAACTAGTCATGAGACACTAGGTTTAGTACACAAATATTCCAGATAAGCAACCCTCAACCAAATCATTTTGGAGAGTGTTCAGAGAACTCTGAGGAGCCTTAGGTCAAACTACCAGTTCACTACCCATGCCAAAGTATGTCGTCTTGCTTGGTAGTCGTGAACTGCTGGTGAATATAAGGAACAATGTTTTACCTTTTCCTACAGTTCATCAAGATCTCAGACCTCATTCATTTGTTCTACTTTTAAGAAGTAGGCTGTTAAAGGAAAATAACTAATTATTTTTGTTACTCATTTAGTAAGTTAGGTCTTCCTTCCAATAATAATCGTGTACTTCTGAAGTCAGTGGGAAATGGAAGTAGAAGCTCACATGCACTTTAAGTATTCCACAGTGATTACTTGAATCGAAAACACATACAAATTTATTCAATTTGATCTGCTCTGTATTTTGATTCTTTTAAGCCTATATGCACAGTTTCTTTGATCTTTTACTTTCTTGCTCAAAAAAGACTACATGAGCAATGCACGATCATTTAATACTAAAGATTACAACTCCTTAAAAGTTTCAAGGAAAAAAAAAAAAGACATTAAAGGATGGATATCAACACTGTGGGGAGAAAAATGAAACTATAGAAAGAACACCTGTAAACTGAAAGTTTGGCAGTAAAAGCCTGCATGTCATCTACAACATCAGTATATAAATAACTTTCTGGCATGCCCAGCTTTGATGTTAGTATTCACACAATACTTTCCCAGGTTACTGACAATGTATTTATAGAAACTTCATCTGACATTAAGGTAATTCATTTAGTAAAAACTTTACTGTTAGAACTGCTTGTATATTATGAAAGGTAAACATGCTAGGCTATTTCCACCATATGTTTACAAAGTTGTTTATTTAAAGAACATGGCAGTAATCACAGGTCACTTTGTTGAATGACAGCATATTATAGCACATTCATTATTTAGTTATACTTTAATCTTTTTGTAAAAACACATCACCAGTAGCTTACAATCAGATTCAGACTTGTAGTTGTTACAGCACCATGCCGCATTCCTGTTGATGAAAGTGCATTAGAGCAAGTATCAGTAATAGAATAGACTATTTCAGTTGGAAAGGACCTACATCTAGTCCCACTGCCTGACCGATTCAGGCGTGAGCAAAAGTTAAAGCAGGTTATTAAGTGCATTGCACAAATACCTCTTAAGCACTGACAGGCTTGGGGCATCACTCTCTTAGAGGCCTGTTCCAGTGTGGGACCATCCTCTCCATAAAGAAATGCTTCCTTTTGTCTAGTCTGAACCTCCTCCAGCACAGCTTTGAACCATTCCCGTATGTCCTATCTCCGGACATCAGGGAAAAGAGGACTCTAATGACCACTATGAAATCCAGGTGTGTTTATGACTGCCATTAAAGGTGCTTACTTTGAACATTGTTAATCTTTATGGCCAAATTTTAGGCTCAATTTTTCTACATCTACCTGAAGCTGATTTCAGGTTTTCAGTAAGAGAGTAAACAGTTTCTCAAACTGCTGAAAGATGAAGCCAAGTAATTGGTCCATGTAAAACTTTTTCTTCAGTTTTTCTGTTGAAAACATGTTACGGACATATACTGGAAGAAAGCTTGACATTTAGATTTCTCTGACACTTCTCTGAAAAACTAGCATCTCTCTATTACAAAATACTTCTCTGCAAACTTAGAAAAGCAGATGTCAAAGTCTCTAAATCATTTAAAGCAGACACATGTCCCTGTGACATTCCACACAAAAAATAAAAAGAAATAAGTCAAGCATACTGACCAGATGTCAAATTCATTCTTTTTCTATGACCAAGAGACTATTTAAATAAAACCTTTGGTGTCTACGGTAGCATGACAAAGAAACCACAATTTAACATGATTCTGATGTTATGGCAATATATATGTATTACTACAAATTTATATGTATTACTACATTTTATACATATTACTATAAATTTAGCAACACTGATTTGGCCTAATATCAGACAGGATAAAAGAGTAATGAAAGTAACTTCTCTAGGGGGGAATTAGAAAAACAAACAGACAAACAAAACTCCTCTTACAACAGAGGGCATAGGGGTTGACAATAGGATAGAAAGCTCAATTTCTAATCCAGTGGTTAAGGCTGTAAGACATACTTGACAGTTTCAAGCCAGTTAATTGGTTGATTCACCCAGCAGTGCAAGTCTTCATGTTTGCAGCATCAAAAGGACAGAAAAATTCTTGTACTAAAAGCACAACCCAGCACACCCTTCTAATGCACAAGAGGACCCTTTAGAACAGGACTACAAGAGTATATTGTACCCCTAGTTGTATTTTTTTATTGCAACAAACTCACTTTCAGAATTTCCCCACCCTATCACTTAGTAAGAAA
Source organism: Nycticryphes semicollaris (assembly GCA_013400055.1). Lineage (NCBI taxonomy): Eukaryota > Metazoa > Chordata > Aves > Charadriiformes > Rostratulidae > Nycticryphes > Nycticryphes semicollaris. The sequence continues at coordinate 277,048 of VXBJ01005989.1, forward strand.
AAGGCAAAGATCTTTTTGAGATCATGTTGTTCACACAGAAGTTGATAAGATGATGAAAAGACATCGTACCTTTTGTCAAAAATTTCCTCAAGTCCACCAGGCTTAAGAATCACAGAGTAAGCAAAGCTTATTCCACTTTATAATTTCTGAAGTTAAAACACACATCTCGGCAACCCAACTGCCTAGTAGAGTCCTATTGCTATAAGCAGCAGCAAAGATAGAGCTGAACAGGAAGCCAGTTACAAGATACTGAGCTTCTAGGATTTACTGGGAAAAAGCAGGGAAAAGAACATGAAGATTACAAAAAACATCAAATTAATTCACAGGATGCTACTTCTGGACAACTGAAGAACATTGCAAAATAACAGACGGCTTTCAAATTACTTTTCTGGGTAAGTCTCCTTAGAACATCAAAAAAATACCTACTCTTATACCGAACCTGGCCCATATACTTTAGTCTAAACTGGCATAGTTGTGATGCATCAGAAGAGCATCTCAAAACCTAAGGGAGAAGCAGAACTAAAGCCTACAATAGTATTTTGCATCTAGAAGCGATTCATGTAGCATGAAAGCGTGTTACAAGTCTTATTTCAAACATTCTTTTGCAAATAAAATTTAGATGTGCTCTGTGTTCAGAAAGACTAGCAGCTTTAGATGCATGAAATTCAATAGGCATTTTCACATGCATTTTCTCTGCAGTTACACCTGTTGCATCACTCCTGGCAGGATACTAAAAATTAAAGATTTTGGCTTTTCCATTAAAAAAAAAAAAAAAAGGCGTTAAGTAGGAAAAAAAAAAAAAGGATTGAAAAAAACACCAGAAAAAAGTTCAACAAGCAGAAGATAAGCATTAGTAACATTAGTAACAGGACAGAACTAAGGGTGAATCTGTCCAAACAACTCAAGCGAAGAGAAGAGTCTGGAGGTAATACGGAAATTAGTAAAGTATAATTTCAGGTACTTGAAGAATGAAAAAAATTAAGTAACTTTTAAAAACAAATACTGAATAGACCTGGTAACTCAGCCATCTGGAGATCAGCTAAAGGATAACTGCACAAGTAAGTCAAATACAATCCAAGGCTGACAGTACAGAAGAGAAAGGTACTTCCAGGGTCTTTTTCCATGTTATTTTCAGCATTTCACAACACCACAGAGGGAGAGAATAGATAAATAAATAGGAATACAATGCAAGTCCCCAAAAAGGCAGTGTTAAATAAGAACTGAACTGGTAAGTGAAGGCAGAAAAGAGAAACAAAAGAAAAAGGCTTTTTTCACTTTGAGAAGACATTGGGCATCCAGGAAGGCACATACTGTACTACAGGGATGAAGAGAAAATCCTGCTGCAAACAGCAGTGGAAGAACAGAGGAAACCACACAGGGAAGAGAAAGGATGGAACTTTAATGGGTACCAAAAGCAGAACAGGAAGGGAGCTATTTTAGACACTGTACATTGCCAGTCACAATAAAGGTAATTAAGCCCAGCAACCAAATAAGTTATCATTTTGTTCATGCTTGGTAAAGAAGGGTTGCCATGACAACAAATGCAACAAGAACTTTCTTCTGAAAATCCAAGACATTTTATGCTTAACTATTAGTTATAACAGTCTTAAATAAAGATTCGTTATTCTTGAAAATATTTTGAGAGGTATTGTATGTTCCAACTAGGCTTATTGAAAGAAGACATGAAATAATTATTAGGTTAAGTTATTAGCCACCATATCTCAAGAAGCAGTTGTGCTTCTGTGTAAGAAACCCAAAATTCAATAGCATGATGAAGGAAGAGGAAGAAGAACACCAGAAATATTAACCATTCTGTCGAGATGTGACCAATCCATAAGCGACAGCACTTTTTAGACGTGCAGCACGAGTTAAATCCCACAGCCACAAAAAGCATTCCTCGACTGCCATCTAGCCTCCGGTAACGAGCCAACAGAAAAGAAGCTGAATGGGAAGGGAAGCATTCTGATCATCTTCTTGCAGAATTCCAGCAAAATTTAAGAATTTTTTTTTTTTTTCAAGTAGGCAGATGCTTTTAAGTAGAAAATCTCTGATTTACTATAGGGGACAATAGTAGAAAGCCATCAGCAATAACCATAAGTAATAACACAGAAGAAGCAGAGGCTGAGGAAAAGCAGTCCCCTCTACTCATTGCTTCCAGCCTGTTTTCAGAGAAGTCTACCGGTATGAGAAGTTCACAGTTAGTTTGCCTACACATAATGGTGTGGCTTACACTATATAGCAATATATAATTGCATGGATGCTCTTAACTGGCAAAAATAATTGTCAAGAATTCTTACTTCACTGACCCACACTTGCATCAACAGTGTGAGGATCCACTTAAAGGAAAATTTGCTTTCTTTGGGAGGCTCCAAAAATGGGAGGCTCCATTTGAGAGAGGAACCAAGCCATAACCTCCTAATTCACAGCAGTATTATGGGTTGTGAATTATTACGTTTCCCCCATGTAAAAAGTTTTAATTAAACACTAGCTAGATTTTTGGCGTCATCTAAACAGGAGTTGTTACACAGCATTAATACGTCCATTCTTACACAGTCAGCTTAATATACTTGTTTCGAATTGGAAACAAAACAATCCTCAAATAATTCCCAGCTATTTTTGAGTAATTCTATCTTGGCCAACCTCTAAATGAACTGCTAACACCAGAGGCAGGATTATGTCACTTACTTGTACTGTTGCAAAAGGACACTCTCACTACATCATCCTGATACACACTCCAACAGCGTGAACCAAGAACACAAAACCACTGAATTGCTGTTTACTCAGAACCACCTTCTATGCAAAAAAACACCAAAACAAACCAATCCAGTGCTTTCTTTAATTTCCAGTCTCAAAGAAGATGACAATTAGAGTTACATGGTGGTATCACATTGCAGTGTTGGTGTCAAGATGCACCAAATGCAGCATTAACTGCTCTTGTAAAGAAAAAAGGCAAAGTGCATCCAATATTTAGAGCTGTGGGGACAGTAAGATGGAAACCAGGTGTACACGTGTAATCCAGAGAGACCAGAGCTCTGTGTATCAAAAAAAAAACCAATTGACCCCAACTTGTGTAAGGCACTGCCCTTGCCCTAAATTTCTGATGCTTTGCAAAAGAAAAATAATTTGGAAAAAAAAAAATTCAACACCAATGTCCCTGTAACTTATTAGGACACAATTTTAGGTTAAAAGGAAATGTAAGAAGAAACTGTGTGCCAGTCCAGGCATATTTAACCAAATTATCTGTAAAACGTTCAGAAACCTGGTTAGATGGATTAGATGTATGTCTCAATTTCTTTTAAAATTGCTTTTCTTGTTTATACTGATAACTTTGAAAAACACTCCAGCTTTGAGACTACTGTTCTTTTTGGCACGTGTTTACCTCATCACTATGATTTTAAGATTTCCTAGAAGTAAGGGAAAAAAAACATGTGGTACTTGAAAACTCAGCAGTACTGTGAATTGAAATAAACTAGAATAATTCTGAAGTCCTTCTGTTATTGAAAAGTGATGCCACTTGGTAGAATAAGGACAATAAAATGGAAAAGGAACACTGGGTATGCAGTTACCAACTCATGCAGGAAAAGTCATTTAGAAGCTTACAAAATTGAACTGCTAATTTCTACCAGTACTTATTTTCAAATTTCACACAGTATCACATCAGCTGCTGCTGTCTCTTTGCCATATAAATTCAAAGCTACCATTAATGGCTACCATAAATAAAAAAAAGGAGTACAGGTGAGCTTGCCTTACTCGATTTTACCAGCCAAAAGAGCATGAGCAGATTTACCGTGTCAGTTCTGAATCAAGCGGCTCTCAAAGGCATATATGCTTTCCCATCCCAAAGGAAAAAAGGTAATTTGCCATAAAAGCTTGTTCACAAAGTGTCATGCCTCTCAAACCAACATCACAAGAGGTTTGTGCACTGCAATATAGTCATATAACCTCTTAATAGTATTTGACAGCAGGGACACCGTACATCACACAAGACACAGACAGCAGCTATCTCATGAAGTAGTTCAGTTTCTTACTACCTCCCCTTACTGTAAGGGTTAAGCTCTGAAGCTCAAGACTAGAGCAGTGGTCGGAGGACAGACAGTGGCAATTTTCACTCTGAAGGCAGCAGCTCTGAAACCAGAGTCTCTGCTTTCATGACATTTCCTTTCTCTGCCATGAACAGAAAGCTGTCCACCAGCAAACTCTGCCAAAAGCACGGCTGAGGAACCACAGTAACAGAACATACTGAAACAAGTTTGTACTCTTAGCTCTGCTTTAAGACAAGTAGTAATGCAGATTGAGTTTTTAGTAGAAAACTATGCAACTTCTATGTAAAACTTCTCTGCGGATGTGTTTATCAAGGATACTCTCCCACGAACTTAGTATGTCCACAAATACATACACGTAACCGAGATCTAAATGCTAAAAGATGATGCTGATTTTCGAGGCTTTGAAATCAGAAACAAGCAATCTAATGATTTTTCAAATACACATTTTTAGGCGTAACTGGAAGTTTTTTTGAAACTAAGAATATGAAAAAGAAATGCCAGAAATTCCTATACATATATATATGTGTATATATGTACACCAAGATAATGTATTTCCAAAAAAATTATAACACAAGTAAAATTCAGACATGGTCTTTGCCATTGTCTAGAATGCATTAGTAGAAGCTAAAAATCCCACAGAAGACTTCCCAGGGTACTCCGATGTCTCTTGCCGAGAAAAATATTGGCCTACAAACCCAAGCATCAGGTTTTCAGGCAAAGTAGTGTGAAGGACAAATGAATTATTCAATCTGTCCTGCAGTACAGGATTCCTTTGCTGATGAATGCAACAAATGAAAATCCTCTCAACAGAAGCAGAAAATACAGAATTCCATGCTGCTATTCCACATTATCAGTGCTACATGCTCTAAGGCTTGGTCCATAAAAATGGTCTCCTGTAGGCTGGACACAGAGGGAAATATGTAAGAGGGTAGAATACAAATTGCCACGTATCCAACACCCTCTGTGTTTGCTCTTGGTCACCCCCTAGGAGATTCACAAATACTTTTCTGTTTTCTACAGTGTGCTCATATTTGATTAGACAGATACACCATTGAGAATTTCAATTACGGCCCATACAGATGTACGTGTCTGCGTGAGGTTATTTCTGAGATGCATTTATCACTGGTTTGTTTGAATACTTTCTAGTTAACAAGTAGATAAAATCACCTTCCCCTACACTAGTATTGCATTCTCACAGTCTCGTTACTCTGAAATACTAATGAATTCTAGCATCTATTCACAAACCTATCGAGATTGCCCAGTTTCCTCTTCTACGGTCCAGTTACATCGCAACACTGGCCAGATAAACTCAGCAGAAGGAAGAAAAGACTGAAATGTCTGGCATCTCACAGGCTTGTTAGGCAGCATCTTCAGGTGCCAAAAGAGGACCAGCTACCTCAAAAGGAAAATAAAAATCCTCAATATTAGGGTCATTATGCTTAATTAAATATTGTTATACCACAGGAATCACGTCTTCTCCTTCCATTCAATCTCACTCCTGCACTGAAGCACTGCACATCTAGATTCATATATAACTGCAGGAATTTTCAAGTCTGCAATTAGTTGTCACCATATCAACTTCTCTAACAAAGAAATAAATTTAAAAAAACACAACCCAAACAGTCCAAACCACCACAACTTAAAATTATGTCTTTATTAACGTCAGAATTAATTCAAGTCAGAATGGCACTGACAGAGGGGAAATTATCCTTTAGTTACGGGCACAGAACAGATACTTAAGGAAGTGCCCAACTGAAATACATGAACTATTTTGAGGAAGCATCATAGACACTCACAACGCGATTAATTTCCTGTATTAACATAACCTTTTGTTAACCAAAAGAGACATAACAAATGAGGAAACGCAATTAGTCATCAACCCTGTTAATCTGAGTACAGGCTGTCAAAAAAGAAAATACAACTGTGTTTTTATATGATACCCTCTGCTTTGACAAAGATCTTTATTATTCTTTGCTGAACCACATAAAGATTTGAGACAAAAATTTTAATCCATTTCAAAATATCTTCTTCAGTTTGGATAAAAACAGAAGTGCCAATGAAAGTCAGGCTTATGGAATCCAATCCAGAAAAGCAATGCTGCTTCAGAAATGTAACACGTGATTCCCACATACACGTGTATGAAAACTCACTCATTTAACCTTTGAAGAATAGAGGCAGATACTTTGGGAAAAGATCAGGAAATATTGTTCTGAAAAAACTCTGAATTGGCTGCAAATTTTAAGTTTCAATCAACACCACTGCTAATACCTAGGAAAATAGCACGACATTTGCTTTTCACACTTTTGATGGTCAACTTTACCCGTTGTTTCCTTCCATTAAAACAGAAAGCCAGCTCAACTACACTTCCTCTATCTCTCATCAATCAACCAAACAAAAGCACAGAGAACATGTGTGAAAATAATACAGGAAGACATGCTTTCAAAAAAGACTCCACATTTGTGAGAGGAATGGGATGGGTTCTGGGAAGAAGTCATGTCAGCACTTTTCTGCACTGCTTAAATGAGAGCTGTGATACACTGGGAATAAATCATAAGAAATCCTTCCTCTTGAAGTATCAAAATTTGAGCACAAGGGACAAATATTATCAATAAAGTAACAAATACTGATAACGCCAAGTATTACTACTCATTTTTAATTCATCCATCATTCCAAAAAGTGACAAATAAGCCTCCAGAAGACTCACTCGAGGTTACAGAGTGTGGCGTGGCAGATCAGCAGTTGGGATCTCTTTACTCATAGATCCTTGAGCTATTTTCCGTACTACTAGTAAGTACAGACAATCCATCAGTGAACAAAAATATTCTATTGATTCTGTTTCTTATTAGGAAAAATCAAAAGAGCTGAATGACATGCAAGTCCTTCCTGAATGAAACGTCTCCGCTAATGGAGAATCTTAATATCAACTTGCAGACAGAAAAGCAAATATAAAAATGCAGAGGAAAAAAAGGCTTAGATATTAGAAATCTAGAGGTTTCAGTAATGGCTTGCATAAAGATACCATGAAAATCCAAATAAGTTTAAATGTCTTTCTCGACAATATAAGTATATGCATATATATTCTATCATATGAAAAGGCCAATCTTACATCAAAGCAGTTTTTTTAGTTTTTCTTTTATATTTACCTTCACTGTCTTAAAATCTTAAGACACTTCACTTGCAACATGAAAAGCAGAAAAAAGAATAAAATTTCAACTAGCTCATTAGATGGAAACTGCTTTTTATGTGTGCTTCTTGTAACTAGCTTGCATCTGAAAGGTTTATTTCATGGAAGTTCTTTTAAGTTGTAGCAAAAAAAGAAACGTCTGTTGTCAAGAAAAGATACATCCTTACTTCCACTACACCCTGTTAAATGGATGAAAATGAAGCACAAGGCCTTCTAAATACTCAATAAATCAATCATTACTACTTGAGAAAAATTTCATAAGAATGCAAGCCATTTCATTATGCTACTTAAACTGTGTTCCAGTCCGTAAGCATTGCTTTTAATTGAGAAAGAGTTTGTGCTAAAAATGTTTCCAAGAGCTAAACGATGCTGCCAGCACAGTACGAGACTCATTATTTACTTTGAAATTAGCACTGTACTGTTTCCAAAGCAATTACAGCATTTCTGTCACAGTATTACATAATTCTATCAAAAAAATACCCCACACTAGCAAGAGATACCTTATCTCAAATGGTAAATACTGAGGGATTCACACTTCGTAAATGTCTCCCAAATCCTACTTAAAAAACAGTCTTATATATCCAAATAGTTATTTTATTTCATACTTTTACACTATCTTAAGCTTACTTGCACTTGTATTCTTATTACAGTTGTAACAAAACACTCCAAAATTTAAAAAGCCCAGCCTCTCATAGAACAAGAACTATGGCTTTGGCATCAACCTGCAGAAAAGAATGTACAACTAAAGAAAAGACGATAGGTAGAAGATAATGATTAAAAGACCTCACCCTATAGAAGAAAATTTATGAGAAACATACACATTACAAGTCTGAATGCATATAATAAATTACTCTTTTAAAGCTTACTATGAAATCATTTTGAGAAGTAAATTATTTTTAAAATACAGTAATTAACATTAAATTATGTGTAAACAACTACATTACTCTAAGTAATTAGTCACTGAACTAAACAATGCTATTTTTAGCAAGCTTTTTTCTCTTTCTCTAAGAAAGAGAGCATATTTCAGCATACTTCACTTTGAGTACCTGTGCCTCTCAAACTGGAAAACATTCTGCCCAGTCTCAAAAATTAGTTCAGCATTGCTCTTTCCCAAGTTTAAATCATAAAGAGAAAAAAAAATACAACAAAACAAAAAAAAAAAAAAAAACCTCTTATGAGTTTTAAAAATTACCTAGGAAGATTACAGAATTTTAACTTTCCAGCTAAAATTCTGTCCACACCTCAATAAATGACAAAACAAACTCATTCCAATGAGATCCGGACTTCATCCCAAGAGCAATTAAATTCTCAGCAAAAAAGCTAAAACCCATCTGTCTCTTCAAGCCAGATTTCAATTACTATTCCATAACCCTATATTCTTTTATAATTATATTGATGCTCACTCTATATATACCCAAAAATACTGGCTTTATTTACTTTAGTAAAAGTTAACATAGCACAAACATTTATATTGTTACTAAAGTCTACAGTACAAAGGGGTCAGAGGATTCATTTTGTCTTTTTCTAAGACAGGGTATTGATCTGACCTGATAAACACTCATATCTGTGAACACTCATAGAAGTTTCCTGTCTAAATCCATTTGCCCTAAAGGAATTACTTTAAAATAAAATAAAAAAAAAAAAGGCATAGCCTAAAGAAACCAAACACACCACAACTTGCTCTCTAGAGAGCATTAAGGGAAGAATTCAAAGCTAGTGGAATATTTTCAGTTTGAATTTTTACTTCTTGGCAGACTATTGTGCACTAGAACATCATACTGTCTTTAAAAAAGCACATACCTCAGAACAGTACATGCAATAACAACTGTGTTATCTATCCCATTCTTAAGGTAAATAAGAACTTTGAACAAACACATTAAAGCTTATGTTTCTCTTGTGTCTGCTAAATACAATAGACAGGAGAAAACAAAACAGCTCAAACCTTGCTACAGCAAAAGAACACTACCTTACTAAGCAAAGGAGTGCCAAGACCCCAGTCACGATGCTTGGCTTAGGCTGCGTTGCTTACATGTACAAACAGCTTTTCCAGACAAAGCTGAATGAAAGTGATAGTGTAGCAATGTTGATATGCTATAGGCCAAGCTCTCATTCCAAGGAGTAGTGAACAAAAATAGTCAGAGCTTCCAATGTACCTCTGCTCTGTAAGGCTTACAACAGCTTCTGTCAATCAGAACGTGGATTGATTATCAATTCATACACCTGCACAAAATAATGCATGAAGGTCTCCTACATCAAAAACCTAGATACATAGCCCAAAAATCAGAGGAAAGTAGTATCTTTTATTTGTTTGATAAAATACACTGTGTGTATCAAAAATACCTATATTTAAAGTTTACCAAGGACAAGTTTTTCAAACTTCCCTTATTCTCCCAAGCATGTGCATGCATGTGCCTGGGAAAGAGACTGGTTTTGTGGTGGCCTACATTAAACGTTTTTGTCCCCTACAGATAGCAATAAAGCTACACAGCTCATACTGGAAGAGTCTCAAACTGCTTTTCCAAGCTGGCCACAATTACTACAAGAAGTTAATAACCCTTTCTAAAGTCTTTTAAGCACGACATCCCAACATCATAATGTAAGACAGAAAGCAAACTATAGCAGCCAAAAATACATCAGGAATTTGTATGTCGCTACACATGCATACATAGCTATGGACATAGCTATGCCCACTTTTCTGGAGCACTCTCTGCTGTTCTGCTCTTGGGCTACAGAAGAGAACTCAACAAAAATTAGAAATCAAAGTCTGAGTAGTTGCAACAAACCCTATCCAAGTCCAAAACTTCTGTTCCCATTACTAACTGGGCAGTGGTGACACCGTATCTAGCACGCCTGAAACACAGAAAGCACAACTGACGATACAAAATTCTTTGTAATAAGTTCTGAGTGTTAGTACCATGTTAATGAAATCCAAGTTGCTTAATTCAAAAGTCTGTTCCAATGAAAGAATGTGAACAGCAAAAAGTGATGAAGGACAGACAGACAGGTTGGCTCCCTGACCTTAGCTCTGGGTCACAGCACTGAAATAACTCTCCATCCATTCCTTAGACTGAATGGTATTTCTTGCTAATCAGTTACAAGTTTAGCAACAAGAAAAAGGTCATTATGTATCTCCTGTAGAGCATTTGAGACTTACAAAGAGTCCTGCTACAGGGACCTACAGTCAGGTATCTACCTTAAAGATTCTATGATTAAACAAACTGAGAAATCAAAATAAACTTCAGTTTAAAAAGGTCTTATATGTACACGAAATAAAAATAAGATGATGGAAGAAGTCCAATAGGCAATAGCTATTTTTTTACTTTTTCACTCCTAGGTTTAGAGATTGGTAGGAGATATTTAACCTATCATTTGCTGAAATTAAGTCCTTTATTCTTTGTGAGCACCACCATGAGTTTGCATAAGGAAGGACCTGTTCTGTTCCAACTTGAGAATAAGTGGAAAAAAAAAAACTACGTAAAAACTTAAGCAAGGTTAGCAGTTCCTAAACCAATAGTTTCAAAACGCAAGTTTTGAAAGCGAAGTAAAAAATAAATTAATTCTGGTTTTAAAGTAGAGTTAATAAGCAATAAACTCAAACCACTACAATTATGCAAGTTTTTCATATAAATACATACTATGCTGTTCATTTCTGAAGATTCATAACTTCCACATGGATGGACACTTCCAATAGGTTCCAACCCTTCTTCGTCCCACATATACGTGCCATCAGAGCTGTCAGATGGAGAAAGCTCAAAGGAGGACCCAGCTCTGTAATTCACCTCTGGAGAAATCACATTCTCGGCAGTATGCTTTGTGCTTTCACTGTTGTCATCCACTGCTTAAAGAAAACAGAAATAGTTAAGATTCCAAACCCCATCTAATATTCCAAAACCAAAAGTTAAGAAGCATATTAACGGTGCTTTAACTTTTCTGAAACTGCACTTTAACAGAAATATCTGAAAGCATTCAACAGTACTGTTCACTCAGCCTAGAGGAGAAAAAAGCTCAAGGTGGTTGTTTGGTAGCTTCAACTATGTGTCCTTCCAAACTACAACTTTGCTAGCATTTTCCACTGCACTAATTCACCCATTATGAAAGCTACTTTCTAGAATTCTATATCTTTTTAACTTATTAAAAGGTGGGTCTAAAAGTAAGTCCTTTGGATCCAAGCTTTCAACTCAACTTCCGTCCAAACAAACATGCACTATACAAAGCCCATCAGAGACTTAAAAACATGGCTTGAAAAAACATACTCTCTTCTGCTAGTTTTTAAATAATTAAAAAAAGTTACATTCCTATTTATAATTTAACTGATTTAATTTACACACCTTACACTTATTCCCACTACATAGAAGTAGTTACAGCTGTTTTATGCCTACAGTCAGGGTTGGGGGGAGAAATTTTCTTAAAAGATCACCAGCCCAAAGAAATTAATAGCAAAGCAAGGATAGGATGAATCCCACAACCACACAGCAAACAGGGTTAAAGGAGGTATCATTCATTCTTATCTTGAAGAAGAGGAGCTCTTCCAAGTCATGCTTAGGAAAGTTAACTGTCATGCAGCAAAAGCACTGTAAGAAAATAAGTGGGCCAGCATAGAGCCCAGCTCCATTCTGAAAGCATTCACAAGCAATGGCCAGTTATATAAAACAACTTACAGCTACAGAATCTTGATTTAGTACCTAAAATTTCAAACAGAACATAATGAAGTATTTACCAGACACGTTTATATCAAGCCAGTCATCAGCATTACAGCAAGATCCTCCACTTTCCTTGAGAGAAGTGAACGGCTCAATGGACATTATGTTCCCGTGCTCTAACTCTTGAAGGCTGCTCTCCTTTTGCTCTATTTGCATAGTTCTGTTTGAGTCTTCTATATCGATGAAATCATCACTGAAGTCTTCACTCAAGTCATTTTTTTCAGAAGATGACAAAGAAGAAATAGAAATTTCATCTCCATCATCGCTCATACACGTGACTTTTGACCCATGTTTTCCCATACTTTCCTGCAGGCCCTCATCAGATTCTGTTCTTTGACTAGTGCTCTCTATAACACTGTTTTTCTCAATTGCTCTTCTGATATTTGTTGAAATTTCAGAGTTCTCCACAACGCACGTGTCAGGAGTTGTACTTTTGCTGCTATCCACAATGATATTTCCAGCAAATCGCTGCCCGGTAGGCTTCAGCAAAGAAGGACGACTTAGTCTGTATCCAAAAGAAGGTGCTGACCCAGATCCATTTGACAGTGGGGGCTTCTTTGAAGAAGGAGCTGACATACCAGAATAGGTCCTGGTAAATCCATACTTCATAGGTTCATTTCCATTGGGTACATCCAACTGACGTATATTTCTTGACAACAAAGTCGACCTCTGAGGTGTCCTGGCAGCTAGGTTTTGACTATGATAAGGCCTTGTAAGATCCACAGCTTTATTAAAGGAATGTGACCTGGTTAAAGATGCAGTGGGAAGGAAAGAATTCTGAATGGAATGTGAAAAACTTTGTGACCTTACCATTTTTTCACAGGAAAAGGCCTTGGTGTTGTCTGCAGATTGAGCCAGGCTTTCTCCTGAACTTGTCCTTGTGGCACTGGAATTAGCTCTAGGTCTCTGCAAACCTACTACAGGCCTATTTCCATAAAATCCATTTAAATGTGATTTTGGAGCATTGAGTCCAGAATATGAGGTCCTTCCTGACAGGGCACCTTTGGCAAATTTTGCTGAATTAGAGAGTCCAGGAAAAGGCTTTGGGCTTAATTCCTCAGAAGAAGATACAAACATATTGGTTTGCTTTGCTGCTTTTGACGCAAGCGAAGCAGTATTGTTCAAACCCACCCTGAGCACATCATTACTCAATGCTCCTTGAGACTGAGGATGCTTCTCAGAATCAACTAATTTTTCATTACAGTTATGTTTAGAGTCGGTCTCTCTCCCATTTTGATCATGAAGTTGATATTTATTTGATTTTTTCCAGTTGAAAGAAAAGGAAGACATGCGAACGGTGCCATTGGGCTTGCTGAAATTTTTGCCGCCATTATTCCCTGCTAAACTAACAGCCGTCCCATTTGGCATCGGTTGCAAAACACTTCCTAAAGTTTTCGTTCCATATTTCGGTAGCCTGGAAACCAAGGATGTCCTGATTTGATTTTTTTCTTCCATGAGCTATTGGGCACATTGGTCCTTAAAGGGTACTTGAATCTAAGGAAAAGAAAANCCTGAACCACACATTAAACAACACAATTTTACATCCATTTGCATCTAGGTTTAGTACATTCTCATGCCTACCTATACCATGGTGATACAAAATAACACATACAAATTTTGGACCAGAAAAACACCTGCCACTAGTGGCTATTTGGCAGTGATATGGTACTCAGGTCACAAGAGCTTTCATTCGGTAAATAAACTACCTTTTTTTATTCCCCTTGTTCCTTTTGAAATCAATAAAATAAGCTTAAGGAGCAGTTGGGATTTTTCCCCATTTGTCTTATTTGAGCAAACTCAACCATGTCACAACTATTAAGTTACACGCTTAAGACTTCGTATTTTAAAAAATCCCACAATTAAAACATAGCACAAGCCAGTGGTTCACAGTGTAAAACTTCAACAATTACATAGTAAAAATCTGACTAAAAGCTAATTTTCTCAAAAAGTTTTTTTTCCTGTTTTCCCCAATGTCTATGTTATGAGATACAAAATAATCACTCATCCTCCACTTTAACCACAGCATTTTTCCTCCCATATCTTATCAATATCCCCAATTCAAGCTGAACATTCCTAGCCATTTTTTACGTCTTTACATGGAAACTGTGGTCTATTTTGGTCAACATCTTACTCACAAGACAAAGTACAGGGCAACAGTTGCATAAAGTTAGTAAGTGAATTCAAAAGTTACACTTCTGTACAGTGATACACGAAGACATAACCCTAGCTACAAAAGTATGAGATACAAATGTAATTATAACATTCACACGTTCCCTTTTATGTGGAAATTCACTCCCATCCACCTGATTTGGAATACACACACTCCACTACAGTCTTTAATGAAAATTTTTTGTATCTGAACTTAGGCCATTTTGGTCAATTTTATACCACACTTACTTTCTAAAGCTGTATCTGCTTTACAGACATATTTTTGCCTAAAAAACTTTTGCCTCGAGAATTCTGATCTCCTTGCTCTGATATACTGCTTTTTGTTTCTTCTACACCCACTTACACACCCATCCTAGTATCTGGGCAACTGACACTGCCAGTATCACACTTCTGTACAGCACTTAGTCTGTTGTTTTGCCAGGCTATAAAATACAAACAATTCGTCTAAATGCTATTATTTAACACTTGTAATTGAAATAATAAGGCCTTGATAAGTCTCCAAGTTTCAACGTTGCATCTTAAGACATGTTTTACTCTTTTGTTAAATTCTGCATCTGCAATATCAGGTTTCTGTTTTTTTCAAGACAGTGGTAAAAGGATATTTTGCTTTTGCTAGCCTGAATGTTTTGTTTTCCTGAGTTCCACCTGTTGGTCTTACAATGGTGTAAAGACACAAAGTTTCAGTCTTTTCTATGTTATTCCTCAAATCCATCCCAAGCTGTCTGGATTGAAAAAAACCATGAAATTTTTTAAGCCCTGGGTGATGGAGAATCATAACCCAGCAAGTAACGCTATACTTACTCAAGGTACAGAAAATACCTTGTGTAACCACAGCAAGCATTACCTTAAAGTGAGTCACTCCCTAAGCTGCAAGACCTCAATAAGAAACACTTAAGATAAAAATCAAAGCAGCACTAAATTCATGCAAATTGAAGTACCCTTAGGATTTTGTAAATTAATAGGATGCCCCACAGCTGTACTTCTGGAAGCAGATCTACATTAAACAGATACAAGGAGAAACATACTCAGAGACATAGCTTTTTAGGGGCTTTAAGGTAGTGAAAATAGCAGAATCCACATCCTACAACTGGTACAGCACGTTTCCATTTAGAAACGCACAACCCCAGACTTCTCAAATACTAACTCTTGCACACTGGAGACATAACTCTCACCTAGGCATACAAAGAGGCACAAAAGTATTTCCCCCCAGCAACAGCAAAATATTCAACTCATTATATATGTGTGCCTGGATGTGGATTTAGGTGTCTAATGTTAGACTTACCTCAAGAACACTATGACCAACATCACCGATTAAGAAAAGCATGCACAGCATCTCATGTGTCTGCACCCATACAAAAGAAACTTGCTTACAGTGTACTGAGTAACTTACACATGAAGAAAATCATTATGCTTTAATATCAAAGATAATTACTTTATGTCAAATATGTAGAGGCAGTAACATACACTTAAATAAATAATAAAAAAAAAAAACAACAAAACAATTCCACACATAAAAACGGCCTTTAACATCACAATGAATTCCTTCACAGCAAGCATCGTACTGCAGATCTATCAAAAGATATCCCAGCTCTGACAGAAAGGTGAAAAGGCTCAAGTCTCGTAAAGAAATCTTCAAAATTGTAAAAGTCAAATTAGAAAGCTGCTAATTTAACTTTCATGCTTTGTGGGTAATTCCTATTTCACATCTGTCTACCATCTCTTAGGTGACTGCAAAATTTAAATGAGGCCATTTAATTAGATTACTTTAATCCTCCACCAAGTGCTGCAAATTAAACTTGAAAAGGAGAGCTTTCAGTTCTCTAGGAAGGGTGCTTGCTCATTTATCCTTAATTAGGCAAAGACAAAACATTATCTTCAAGAAAACTGTACTGATTCCTTAAAACACTTGAGATAATTAAATTAAGACATGCAAGAGTGTCTGTGGTTTAGTAACTGTAACTACTGTGTTACTTTTTCAATTCTACATTGCATTTGCTTCACTGAAATACAATTCCACAAAAAAAAAAAAATTAATCCAAAACTTAGCAGTATCATGTCTGGCACATGTTACTTTTCCCAGAAAATGGGAAATGTTCTTATTAAGCTCTCTTAAACATCCTCAATCTTCATACATATTTAGTACTAGAAATTACACTAACAATTAAATCCCCTTATCAAGAAGGACAAAACCTGTGAGTTACAGTACGATTTCTGCATCCCATAAAACTCAGGTTCAATACAACTTATGCTGCATTCTGGTGTGTCATAAAGAAATACAAACTATTTTTAGACTTCACCCATCTATGGATTTTTTTAAAACAGAGATTCAGGCAACACAAGTGTTATATACTTTGCCTTGGGAAACACATTATCTAGTGCACACAAACCTAATCGGGAATTAATCTAATTATAAAGAGCCTAGCCTTACATAATGATCCAGGGAAAAGGAATTAAAACTTACAGACCTGAAGTACAATCTGAATTAACTGGAAAGCTGCTACATCCTTAACTTCAAGGATATTCAAGATCCTGGTGATAAGCAAAAGCATATTCATTCTCATTCTCCTTTGTGCTTTCTGTATAGGATTATTTACACCTCAACAAGATTCTTCAATATTAGTTTCAAGTAGAAAACACAACATTCACTATTATTTAATTTACAAGTCTGTTTCAACAACACTAGGAAGGCAGTTTTCTATAGTTCAGCTTCTCACTAGAGTTTACTTTTGCATGCGAGACTCTGCCCTACCTGTTGTGGAATGATTATTAGAGCAGAAGACCACTTAAGGTTCATACATTTCAACTTTTCAGCACTTTACATCTTGCAATCTTATGTTCCATGCCATCAGAGAGCTAACAACATCTTCATGTTCCAAACAGATTACTACAGGACCAAATTCCCCTCCTATTGTCAGAGCAGTGTGGAATAAACAGCTGCCAAATGCAACTTATCTGACAGAGTGGTGACAGATGACAGCAATTCTGCAGGACTATTGCTATGCCAACGGCTTCAGGTCTATGCTTCATTCTTCTAAATTTTAAGACCACTTCCTTCCAGGGAGGTGGTTGAGTCCCCATCCCTGAATGTGTTTAAGAGTCATTTAAATGTGGTGTTGGGAGATATGGTGTAGGGGAGGAATTTGTACAGTAGGGCAGATGGTTGGACAAGATGATCCCAAGGGTCTCTTCAAACCTGAGTGATTCTATGATTCTAAACACTGAGTAGCTACCTTGAGATGCTTTTCATAGAGTAGCTTCCATCCCAGCATATAGAGTTTTTTCTTGAGGTGGAGATAAACTTAAGTTTGTGTAACAGGATTGTGCTGGAAAACCAATATCGTCAACACCACCTTGCTGCTTCTGGGTAATAAAAACGGTTCTTTCCTGTAGAACTGTAAGAAGCCAGCAGCTCCAGTGATATAGAAGCTTTCTTACCTACCCAGAAACAGTATGTCCACCAGTGTCCCTATACAAGCAAACAGCAATTATTGAGTTGATTTCTTTGGTACCTGGAGTGGACAGTCTGACAGAACAACTGCTATGGAGTTCTGTGCATAAGTGAATTACTCACGTTTCTGCCATCATGTGCTGGATGTTACTGAAGCTAATGAGGTTTAATGACCATGTACACCAAGCCAGACCTTATACTCCTATCATTTGCCTTCCGCAGAAGGCCTAAGAATTAAGATACTATCTAGTTCTACTTGTTTGGCTCAGTGACAAGTGATCTAAAGCAGCAGTTTACCAATATTCAAGCATATTTATCTTGCCAACTCTACAGTGCTAGAATTTCTAGGGCACTTCTTTCTTTTTTCCTAGAGAAAAAAATCACATTTCTAGTATACAAACAGCACAGTCAGGAAGGTGAGAATGTACCTCCAATGGTAACCTAAATAATCTCCTCTAGCAAAAAGCTTACTTGGCCACAGCATTACATTAGGGCAGAGAAACCAGCTGTTAACTACTGTGCAAGTAGTGCAGAAAATGAGTGAAGCCTACCCTTGGGAACTGAAGGGCAAGTAGCAGGCAACAAGTGGATGGCCTGAGGCACACAGTCTACCACTTTCATCAACAAATCTATCCAATTTTTTGCACCACACTTCTAACAAGAGAGCCCAGTTGAAATCTGAGACACAAGACCAGCACTTCCGGGCACTAGAATCTGCTTCAAGACAGCTGCTCCTAACTTCCCACTGGTTTTCATGGTAACTGAAATGCCCTCCACACAAAAGAAAACCACCAAAAGCTTGGCTATTGCAAAAAAAANTATGATACATATTTGTAGTTTACTTCTAATTATCATCTGCTGAACCCAGATATACCACATGGCCTTTTTAAATTTAAGTGCAGGTGTGTTTCAACACTGTCCCGCTGCGCATCACCTAGAAAAAACAACTTCTGTACACCTCTGGGCTTTAACACCACAACTTTCAGTTATTTAGTTTTCCATTCAGGACACAAAGAACGCAGATCTTCCATTGTGAAGCTTAAGCATAATGCAAGAATTGTTTTTCTTTAAAAAATTAATTAAAAATGCATCACACCAGTTATATGAAAATATCTTATTTCCAGTAGGAAAGTATTAAATGACATAAGAGGAAAAAAACAGGGAGCCCCCTGCAACAGATGCAGGAAAAGGCTTCTTTAGCAAGTACTTCAGAGCACTGCAAGATGGATAGCATGGCTGCAAGTCAATTTTCAGCTTTAAGAGGACCACGGGAACTTAACAGAGTGAAAGCAAGTGGCAGGAGATCTAGCTAGCAAACACTTGCTTTGAGCAGGACAAACCCTGAGGAATTTAAGGATGAACCCTGAAGAATCCTAAGGAGTTTGTGCATATTGTAGGAGTAAAATGGAATCAGAATACAACTCGAAGTTCTGATGGCTCCAAGATTGAGTTTTTGACTATTTACAACTGTCGTGTAGGCTTTTGTGTTATTTACCCTGCACAGACTGCCTCCAGTTCAGTCAAAAAACCCGCCTTCTCTCAGCTCCAAGTTCCAGTAAAATTTATCAGCTCTGCAGTAAAATCCTCCAAGCCTTCCTTTCTTCTCTCATCTTCAGTGTCTCCAAAAGACCTCTGTCCTTGAATGAATTCCCAGTGCTTTATGAAGGCATCCATGAGTTTTAGCATCTCTCCCCTTCCTATGTCAAACTGCGTAGTAATAAATACTAGCATCCTTGTCAGTGCCTTTTGGATGTATCATACCCAGAAAGCACAGCAAGACATCCCAAGATACTGAATCATAGAATTATAGAAACATGAGGTTAATGCTTATTGTTCCATTTCTCCAAAATAATTTTGTTCTTCTCTTGAAGTTGTTGTAAGATTCTGCTCCCAGATCTTGGAGAGCTTAGAGGTATATCCTTTTATATTCTTCCTCCCTCACATTTAGGTATGCTGATGTTCTACCCACTTGTAAAGTTTGGTCTATCAAACACGAGGAGAGAACGCTATCCAAGCTGCTGCTGTGCTGAATTTTACTTATTGTTGGTCAAGATGCACTAGGTCAAGGAAAATATCTAGAGCATGATAATGAATAGAGATAAGGGGAGGAGAGAACAAATCAGACATCGTGTAGAGATTAGGGCTTCTGTATTTCTAATACTGAACAGTATCTTTAGTCAATACAGCAAAAAGATATGACACTCCTTCCAATCTTTAAAAGCATTATTGTTATCCATCAGAATAGGGTTTCCTAATGCTTTAAGGCTAAAGGACACAAGCACTTACTGAAGAAAAAGAAGCGAGGAAATGCAGCTCTATTTTGTGTAAGAAAGCTACCAGAATACTTCCAGAATCAAAAACTCCATTCATATCCCTTTGGGCCACACTCTGCCATTAATGCATTGAGTATCAGGCACCTCAAGGAAGAAAAGAAGGGCTAAGTACTATCTCTCAGAAATGTATGCTTTGTAATAGTTGGTCTGATTTGCACATTAGTAAAGAAAAAAAGAAGACTATAAATGTTAAACCAACCTTTCTTTTTTTTTTCTATTTTACTTCAAACCTTTCCAAAGACTTGAAACAAAACAGGATCTAAGGTATCACAAACCCCTTAAGATTTTATTGAAAAAAAAAAAAAGTCACATATATTTTACAAGACTTACAAGTAAGACCTTTGCTAAGGTATCTCAAATAGGCACATTTGCCCTGATTTTTGGCATTCTTACATGACAAGTCAGAAAGCAGCCAAGGTGTAGATGTTTAGCCAGCTGCAGCATAAGAGCAGTTTCAGAATAAAAAAAAAAAGATGGAAGAGGATACTTGAGGGCTTGGAAATCTTACTCCAGTAGAAGAAAATACCAGGGCCCACAAAGAGTAAGAAATACATTAGAAAGAGTGCATTTTCACATTTCTTTTAAATGCTAATATAGGTTGTTATAGTTCATTCATAAATGAGACGTGACATGCAATGACACTTACTCTTTTCTGCATTAATGCTGACAGCCTAGCTGTTGGTAGGGACCAAGATCAGCTAGCAATTGGAATAAAGCATTGCAAAACTCCACTCAGCTGTCAATCATCTGACTTCCTCTTGGAGGAAGTCATCAGTTCCCTTCTTCAAAAGATCAACTCTTCTTACCACAGCAGAGATGAAACATAAGTCTATCCTGATTTTGCCAAAATTTTGGAAAATGCCTTTTATATGAGCTAAAGGTGGCTCAGACATTGAAGATGAGGTTTTCCTTAAGTTGCTTTTATGCACTCTTCTAATCACTCATCCAAATATAGCAGAGTCATACCTTGTTAAATCTAAACTAGCTATGTCACCTCTGCACCTGCAGACACAACCACCACCAACTTGCTGCAAAACCAACTTCAAACCACAAGCTCTAGAACATAGCAAGGCTTTCACTGGAAATCCAAAGAATTCAAAGCACAACTTACAAAAACACTGCATTGGGTATGCTGGCCCCAAGAACAGCTTTCACAGAGCTACAAGAGGTAGATGGGAAACATTGTAATAAATCAGAAGCAAAAACAACTGACATAATCATGGCTGATTTAGTTCCAATGCAGAAACACTTCTGCTAGACGGAATTAAATTACGTGGATTACTTCATTTGTTATGTTACACAAGAAACAGCCTTCTGTTAACGGCATCAATTCAACAGATTCAACCTTATCAAGCAAGCCATGTAGACCAAGCTTCTTCAGCAGGGAGTGTAACAGCTCTTAAACTGCAAAAGATGTATTGTTCTCAAGATCTTTGTTAGTGGAGAGATAACAAAGAGCCTTTATTTGCTTCAATTCTTTGATGACATTATTCAGTTTAAATTGTTACCAAATTTGCAAGGATAATAATCAGAGAGGGGAAAACCAAACTGAAGAAGAGACATATGCTGCCTGTCTGCCTTACAGTCTAGAATCCAAACCTTCTAGAAGTGAAATGGAGGTTAAACTGAAAGATAAGCAGAGATAATTGAAGGACGCTGCATGTAACTCCTAGACCCACTGGTACTGAGATACCTTCAGTAAGCCTGAAGGGGCTCACGGCTAATCATGGAACAAGACTAGACAAGAAAAAGCAGTAGGAAGATGGAAGAACATTTCTTTCCTACATATTGCCAATGCATTTTTAACATAGGGTTTTTTGTCGGAAGATCACAACTTTGAGATAAGATCATGTCAAACCATTGCTGCAGATTTTTTTTTAAACCCCACAGATTTAAGTCATTCACTGCCGGATTAAAAAAAAAAAAAAAAACCAACAAAAAAACCCCAAAACAAACTAGGAAAAAGGAATGATGAATAAAATCCTTAACACTTCCCTCATGAAAGCATGCAAATGAACCTTGGATAAGCTTGAAGTGTTTTAGAGATCATAGTATTTCTCTGAGTTTGGATCATTAGGATTCAACTGTCCGTATTCAATTCCCTGGCTCAGCCATACAGTTTCAGCAATCTTATTTTAAAGGTGAAGAATAAGAAGTCACATCATTGTCTCCTGTGTCCTTAAAAAAAAAAAAAAAAAAACACCACAGAGGGAACAGGATGAACAGGGCAAGTATAGATTAACCTTCATCTACTTTCAATTCATAGGATTTCTTGAATTTTACATAGTTTATGAATCGTCCACATATCTCCACTCGACTGTCTTGTCCAACTTGTCCTTGAACCTCCAAATTTTTCCATCCATGACTGCTTGAAGCAAGCAGTTCCAGAGCCCCCCTAATAATTCTTTTAAAAGGTTATTTCTTAGCCTTGTACACTCTCTACATTGCAAGAATTGGCTGCTGATTTCTGCTCTCCTTGCTACCAGTTATATCAATCAGTTTGTGTCACATCCCTGTGCTTTTAAGAAGATACTGGATTACTTGTGTTCTTTGAAGTGAAGTTAGAGTTCTCATCAACATTCTCCCTTAACCAGAAATACTGCAGCCATATACTGGCATCTCACAGCTTTCAGTTCAAATTTGCTAATTTTTGAACCACGTCTTCAAACTGCCACTTTCTTGCTATTGAATTTCATTTCACTAGTGCTGGACACTTACAGCTTACAGCCTGTGATTCAATGGCTATAAATTGGTTCCTAATCTCAAAACTAAATGCTCTAAAAATATTCCAGTACCAAACAACTTTGCAAGTTCGCCACAGCGTAACAGATATCAACATGTTTTTAACCACAGACTGGCAGCCTTCTCCAAGTATTTAAAGTGTGTTTTGTATTTTCTTACTGATTTTCTGATACAGGAACATATACAGTTATATCTGAGTGTACCTAAGAAGGTCAGCGCTCTACATTGCAGAAGACACAGGCAGTTGTTATCCTCATACATCTGCAATTGAAAAAAAAAAAAAAAGGATTCTCACAGAAGCTGACACATACCTTCAGTTACAAGCGACAGCTTGTCCCTGTGATCAGTTTCTTCCGCACTAGCTTACAAAATTACAGTCATCTATGCTCACATTTTACTTGCATTTAAAGGCAGCTGATACGTATCATTTGTTTTGTTTAATCAAGATCTCAAATTTTGTCATGGTGTTATTTTTATAAACTACCATTTCAGAGAACTTTCGTGACCGAGACTTACACAGAGAGGGATTAATTTAATTTTTTTGAAACTCTGTTTACTGCTACAACACTCTGAAGGATGCAAGTTTCTGCTCTTTTCCCCAAGTCTCCTGCTACTAAGAGCAGGAGGCCTTGACGAGCTCCTAGTAGAAGGTATCAGCATCGACAACTTGCTGACTTATGCAAGTTTGCCTCACTGAGATGAAGGTTAGTTAAGAGCTACAGCTTCCTCCAAGTCATCAAAAATACTGATTAACAAGTTTATCTAATAATTTCATCACATAAGATCAGAAAAATGCACTTCACTAAAACCTATTGTTAATATGATTCACAAAAAGAACAGGAGTTGAAGTATTCTACAAATTCACATTATAGTGAGAATATCTATACCTATCTAGAAGAGACTCTTGAATTTCCAGCTCAAAGTACACATGATGTTATTGAGTCTAAAGAGCCCAGGATATTCAGTTCTACTACAATGCACCACTTAACTTGTGCTCTGTGTGTCACAAGCCATCTGGGCTAATTAAGCTAAAACCAAAAGAGTTCTTCTGCTTCAGGGAATAAATTCTGAAATTATTTGCAATTTAAGGGTTATTCCAGATCTATAACTTGTTCAACCACCACATAAAAGTAAAACATTATCAGCCATTTTCCTCTGCCTAAGAAGCCAAGCCTCCTTGCAGCAAGAGCCTTGCCAACATTAACCACATCTCTGCTTCAATCAAAGCCATTAAAGTGCACTCTGCAGAAGACTACCTCAACCCATCGCAGACTAAGTGCTCATGAAAATCCCAATAATCTGCAGTGAAAAAGGCATTTCACTGAGAACTTGTGACACCAGTTCCCCACATGACCAGGAATAAGCATCCCACACCCTGGGAAGATTTTCTTCCTTCACTTGCTATAGCATATTATCAGCAGAACTGCTCCAGCTGAATCCTCCCTTTAGAAGATAGATAATAGCTAGTCAGCAAAGTCCAGATCCCTGCAAATCATGCCACTTTTGATCAAGAAGACGACAATATTCTCAGAATGTCTTCCAAAAACATCTATTTGATAGGAATTTAAGAGTGAGCTGGAGTATGTGTCCCAGAGGTACAAGGAAATGCAAAGACCTACACCGACTGGCTGAACTTCATCATTGGAATAATTATTTTAATGCTGTTGGGATTTTATTGTAACATACAATACAGGTATCCAGAGATTTACATAAGCTTTTTTTTATTGCTCCAATTGACACACAATACAGGATTTTAAACCTAATTATCAAAAGCACCATTAGTATTTTGATCTTCTTAGTATCGCTGTTGGCACAGAATTTAACCCTGTCTGAAAGCTCCTAATTAAGAAAATGGTACTACTGTTTACACTTCCAAAGAGTGGCTACAAGTGCTGCAACTGGCTAGGTTTGATTCCTGCAATTCTTCCATTTTCAGAGATCCACACTTCCTAACAATTTTAGGCAAATAACGTTCATGTGAAGACTGATGGTATAAGGACTTTTTATCGGAAGAGTTGGTGCCAGTACTTCTTTGTAACTGGTTTATTCCAAATAATCAATCCTTCTTAAAGGATGATCAGGTCCAAAAGTAATAGGTTTTACTCCAGCAAGCTTTTACATGAACAGTACCATTAAACAGGATTACTCATTAGTATAACAATACATTAAATGAGATCATTATGTTAATTGAGATCATTACTATTCATTTTTTCTATAGTCACATACATTGCTACTTCAGAAACACAAGGTGTTACAGTGGTTAAAAATATAAATACAGAAATTTTCTGAACGTGAAACTTTTCTACTGTTCAAACAGCCTTACAACTAGAAGAAAACACTCAGCAGTTTTTGGAGCCCAAACATCGGGACTTCTATACTGAAAAGTACTAACTGCAAGCAAAGATTAAACTTTGACTTTAGAAACACTTTTTCTACTCCAAGTTGTACATTCATGTAGCTCCTTGATTAACACTTAGGTACCTGATTATTACTAATGTTGCATTTGTTAGCCTCTTCAGGTTGGAGGCATTACATTCAAAATGGACCCACAAAATGTAGCGTTACATGATTGTTATATGCATGACAAAATATCTGTCAAATTTCATTCAGTAGTAACAAGAAATGTAAATATCTACTGCCTGACACTAGCACAATTAAGAGTTTTGTATTTTTGAATTCTCCAGAAGAGATATTTCTAAAATTTCAGGGACTATTTAAAGTGGCTCTCAATTATAAGAGCGTAACAAAACGCAATCTTAGATCCAACGTCATTTCACTTTTAATACCTTCATGATGAAAACGTATTCTGCAACAGATCGAAGCTCAAAGCTCACAAACACCAGGAACAAACGTGCTACAAACACAAAACACCAATCATACAAGCTGAACCAATTCCTCTGAAAAGCAGTAAACATCTTTGCACTACGTACCAGATGGAGTACCAGATCTAATATTCTTACCTTGGTTTGTTGCCTGGCCTGGACACTAATGCTCTGCTACAGCATAAAGTTACCATTCAGTTTTGCTTTCTTTAACTGAAGATAAACAGCTCAACCTCCTTCAACACGAAGTTAAGGGCTGAAGTTGCCTACGTTTCATTGTGTGTCAAAGTACATTTGACAGAACACGACGTTACCAGCGGGCTCTAGATGACGAAAGCAAAGTCTGAGTGTCATCACAGCAAAACATTCATAACGTACATAACATTTCCCTGTTGCTACACACAAAATCTGAACAGATGATAGCAAAAGTAGATATTCCACCAATATTTTTGTTTATTTTTAAACTGTTGTCTTTCAACAACCACATACTGGATACTTTAGCTTCTTCCCTTTTTTTAGGTCTACAAAGAGAGCTTTGCGACCAGGGCCTTCAGCGGCTGTTTCCTAATACACCTGCAGGTACGCCACATCAAAGAGAGAATTAAAAGACGCATGAAGCACTGCAAAGCAGGAACGGCGGGCGGCACACACAGCGTCAGGCCCGCCGTTCCAAAGCACCTCTAACCCCCGGCAGCAGCGCAGCGGACTGAGCCGCGGACACCTCCAGGCGAACCGGACCCGCTGGCAGCGCCCCGGAGGCCGCAGAGGCGGCCTC